>SJYO01041852.1:85024568-85120276 GCA_006410555.1 Capra ibex
ATGAAACCGGTGGAGTACCCTTCTCAACTGAGTAACCTTTTCTGGGACTACGACCCTCCCTAACCCCAGTTCTCCTCTTCCCTTGTTGTCTCCTACTCTACCGACCTACCGTAGTCGCTGAGTTACCTGTACTCAAACTCATTTGAGACCCTCAACCACTACCTGTCCCTCCGGACCGTACGACACTAAGTACCCCAGCGTTTCCCAGTCTGTACTGACTCACTGACTTGACTTGACTTGACTCACTCATCAATCATTATCGTTCATGAAAGATAATACCGTGAAGATGAACTGAAATAGTCAATCTTAAAGATAGATTCCCTCATTATGTGTATTGGGGATCGTAAATCAACTTAGAAATTATGACAATCAACAAAAAAGAACGGGAATCTGATGGATTAATACAGGGTCTCCAAATGGAAAGGAGAGGAAGTTAATTTATGAGGATTTATCTTGATCTGAAAGGGAAAGACGTCCGAGGTAGATAAGAAATTAGGGTAATAAGAGTAAGTTCATCCTTAAGATACGGTTTCCAAACTCTTATTCGTTAGAAATATGTAAAGTGAAAAGTACATGGACCATAAATAGTATTAGTCAGGAATAAATACCTCTCATTGTCCCTGAAAAAACCGGAAAGGACCACCGAGTCTACCATTTCTTAGACGAACGGTACGTCCTCTCGCTCCAAACTCGAGACACAACCCTTCTAGGGACCTTCCCTTACGTTGGGTGAGCTCATAAGAACGAACCTCTTAAGGTACCTGTCTCCTCGGACGACCAGACGTCAGGTACCTCAGTGTTTCAGAACCTGAACTGACTCGTTGATTGTGATTACTTAAAAAATTTATTGAAAATAAATAATATTTGAGAAACTTCTATCCCTGTTATTATTTGTGGAAATATAAAGGTTTCATAGGAGGAATCACGAAAAGTTTATCATCCACAACTTATTTACAGATTACTGACTTCTCTTTACTAATACTAATACTGAAGTACCGTTTATCCCCTTTTCCACCCTCGTTACTGTCTAAAGGAGAAGAACCCGAGATTTTAGTAATGTCTTCCACTGACGTCGGTACTTTAATCTTCTACTAACGAAGAACCGTTCTTTCGATACTATTTGGATCTACCACACAATTTTTCGTTTCTGTAGTGAAACGACTGTTTACAGGATATCAGTTCCGATACAAGAATGGTCATCAGTACAATGTCTACACTCTCGACCTGGTATTTCTTCTGTCACGACTTCTTGACAACGAAAGTTCGACACAACGACCTCTTCTGAGAACTCTCAGGGAACCTGTCGTTCCTCTAGTTTGGTCAGTTAGAATTTCCTTTAGTTGGAACTGATGAGTAACCTTCCTGACTACGACTTCGACTTCGAAGTGATGAAACCGGTGTCAAACACTTCTTGACTGAGTAACCCTTTCTAGGACTACGACCCTTTCTAACTTCCGTTCTCCTCTTCTCCCGTTGGCTCCTACTCTACGAACCTACCGTAGTGGTTAAGTTACCTGTACTTGAACCCGTTTGAGACCCTCTACCACTCCTTATCTCTTCGGACCGTACGACGTCAGGTACCCTAAAGTTTCAGTCTGTACTCAATGACTGGTTTATTGTTGTTGTTAAAACGTATTGAACCTTGACAAAATAAACAACGTGAGAAAAAAGTAAATGAAAAAAAGGTCAATTATTTATAAACCAAAACTGGATCTCCGAAAGTTATATTTATGTGTCTGAAACTCTCGACTCTCTTTACCGAGTAAAAAATTCGTGGTCTCTCCTTTTTAGGTATGAACCCTATATTAAAATAAAGATGAAGAATATACGATTGTGATTACGTCTAACACAGGGTCGCCAGTACTTTTCGTCTAACTCCCAATATTATGTCACTATAATCCCTTTACAGTCCACTGAAGACTTCAGTAGAAGTTTCCTTAGGGACCCGTCCAGGTGCGTGTAACGTCTATTACGAACAGGAACGACGAGAACGTCAGTGATATATTGACGAGGAAAATCATTATGACTCATCAAGAGATCTCTCTACCTGTCACAATTAAACAGTCCAAAGTATTCTTTTTACGAACTTTGAGTACAGTTAAAATCGGTCGAAACATCGAGTCACCACTATAGATGTCATCGTCCATTTAATTCACCTTACCTCTCTTCTAATATCGGTTCTTCACTAGTATTGTGATTACTTTTGATTATTTCCCTGATTTGTTGAATCACACAAGAATAATTTTCTTGAAACGAAGTACTTAAAATTAAATATAGGAACCTCTTTAGAAACTTCTGTCATGTGGGTATTTCGTTTTGATCGAAAATACCTTTTACTAGTAATCTCTGATCGTCTACAAGAACCTTTAATTTTTATACTAATTGTTTTATTTTAGGTATCTTATAGAATTTTCACTTTACTCACTTTTTAAAGTCTTTCATTTTTGTCTTTTGATCTTTCGTCTAATTTCCCTGTTCTTTATAATAAGATTTTTGAGATTATACTTAGAATTTTTTCTGTAAGTTCCTTCGGAAAAAAACTGTAACAAGATCCATATTATGTTTTATTACCTGATCTGACATATTAAAAAATTATTAAACCAAAAGAAAAAAAAAGAGTTAGGGGAAATACAAGACACACACACACACGCACATACGTGTATATGTGTACATATACATAACGAATGGAACGATCCCCAAAAACTCCTAAATTCCCTACCCTAAGAAAACTTATCAACATGTCATATGTTAATCTCTAACGTAAGAACCGTCCATATTTAATCACCATTTACTCTAATGTCCTAAGGTAATAACTGACAATTCCGGGAAAAACAAGAACCTACACGTCTGTGCTCAATCCGAGACACCCGAAACACACATACAAGTTCCTTCCCCTTTGGAAATTTTCTTTTTCTGAATAAACCTTAGTATTGCATTTATGAGATTACTTTCCCCCGAGTATCTACGGTGTATATATACGAAATCAAATCATACCATACTTCACCTCTCTTCGTTTCAAATCAAATGGGGGTTTTTTCTGACGAAAGTTTTCTCTAGGTCAATAGACAGAACCATCTCTGTCCCAAAGTTCACAACTTCAACGACAGTAGCCTCATTTTAGAGATGGAAGTGTAAAAACCACTCGGGAGAAGTTAGACAGACGAGGATACAACATCTGGCACCTTACTCAAGAGGTCAACTATCGAGTTTTTAATCTCCTATATCAGTTGAAAGATAACTACCTTCTTGATATAAACCTTTTTATTTAAACAGGTTTCATCTTCCTTTGATACCAGAGGTGAATGTAATTTGGTTACATCAGAAAGTAAAATTTTAAACTTACTTATGAATTCAAAATAATTTATAAATTATTTACGTTCGTTGTTTTTTTCCCTGATCGGTTCCACTTTTTTGGTATTTTTAATTTCATCTTTCTTTGTCTCTATTACATTCCTCGACTTTTAGTTGATGGGTTGGTTGATTTACGAAGTACTTAAAATTAAATATAAGAATCTTTTTAGAAACTTCTGTCATGTGGGTATTTCGTTTTGATCGAAAATACCTTTTACTAGTAATCTCTGATCGTCTACAAGAACCTTTAATTTTTACACTAATTGTTTTATTTTAGGTATCTTATAGAATTTTCACTTTACTCACTTTTTAAAGTCCTTCATTTTTGTCTTTTGATCTATCGTCTAATTTCCCTGTTCTTTATAATAAGATTTTTGAGATTATACTTAGAATTTTTTCTGATTATTTTTCTCCTTTGTACTCTTGTATAGAACCTAGACTTCTTTCTGTACACAGAAGTCAAACTTTCACAGATGACTTCAGTTAGTCTAACTTATATAAAATTCTTTGTCTCCGTATAAAGACACTTTGAATTGTTCATATTCATTTTTAAAGAATAATGAACGTCTTTTAATTTTTACACACGTTTCGTTATTAGTCTAAGAAAGAGAAATTCAGAGAATTGTCTAAAAGAGAAATTGTCGATGACATGATTCTCAAAACAACTTTACACTAAAACGTGTATCTTAAGGTAAGACGTCAGACTTTCCTAAGTCTATGAGAATGATGGTGATTTCAAAAGAGTCCTCACCATTTCCTCCTTGATGAACTCACAAAAAGGTCCTCGTCCTTCAATTTTTTTTTTTTTTTTTTTTGTCCTTTTTCCTTCTCGTACACGGTCCCTTGTTTTCTTGATGAGTTCTCTCATTATTTTTCTTTAGGGTCCTATTGTCTACGTGTCGTCGATACCTTTCGTCAGTCAGATTTAATCTTCTCCAGTCTTCCGAGAAAATTCTAATAGAAAATCTTCTTGTCCTATGTTAAACAAGGTACCTATCATACTAATTTTTGACTTTCAAGAATTATTATAACGTTTTCTCTCCTTCTCGTTTAACTTTAATTTTGTTTCCTTTATTTATATGTTCTTTCAGTATCGGGTTTACATTATGTTTACTTTTAACACTCACTAAAACTCATGAACTTCCTCATTGTTCTTTCTCTTAAGTAAACTAGAACTACACACATTATAAGATTATTGTCGACCCCAAATCACGTAAAAGGAAAAGATATCCAGATAAGTTAACTACCCCGAAAAATTATCATCAACGTATTAATACATCATTTATGACAAAGAATCCAAGATTTAAATATTATTTCGTGACTTAAAATTAATAAGAATATCTTACCCTACATATTTCCAATATTTGGAACTGTTATACGTACACTACTACTTCGACTGTCTACAATCTTCTACTTCTCTCTCTTAATCACCTTATCACGAAATTTTTACAATTCTTTATCATGGATTCCAATTTCTAGTTCTTTTTTGAAATTCAAATATTGAAATATCCCGATTAGTCTCCTTTTTGATTTTTATTTTGGTTATGTGGATCTAGTACTCCTGATACCCCTTCTACTCCCTTTTCTTCTGACTATATACCCTTGATCAAGGAGTCATATCAAGCCAACGAGTCAATACAGACTGAGACGTTGGCGTACCTGATGTCGTACGGTCCGGAGGGACAGGTAGTGGTTGAGGGCCTCAAATGAGTTTGAGTACAGGTGACTCAGCCACTACGATAGGTTGGTAGAGTAGGAGACAACAGGGGAAGACGAGGACGGAAGTTAGAAAGGGTCGTAGTCCCAGAAAAGTCTACTCAGTCAAGAAGCATAGTCCACCGGTTTCATAACCTCAAAGTCGAAGTTGTAGTCAGGAAGGTTACTTATAAGTCCTGACTAAAGGAAATCCTATCTGACTAACCTAGAGGAACGTCGGGTTCCCTGAGAGTTCTCAGAAGACGTTGTGGTGTCAAGTTTTTATAATTAAGAAACCGTGAGTCGAAAGAAATATCAGGTTGAGAGTGTAGGTATGTACTGATGACCTTTTTGTTATCGCAACTGATCTGTCTTAAAAAAACCGTTTCATTTTGTAGAGACGAAAACTTATACGACAGATCCAACCAGTATTGAAAAGAAGGTTCCTCATTCGTAGAAAACTAAAGTACCGACGTCAGTGGTAGACGTTACTAAAACCTCAGGGGGTTTTATTTTAGAAGGTGACAAAGGGGTAGATAAACGGTACTTGACTACCCTGGTTTACGGTACTAGAATCGAAAAACTTACAACTCGAAATTCGGTTGAAAAAGTGAGAGGAGAAAGTAGTTCTCCGAGAAATCAAGAAGAAACGAAAGACCGTATTCCCACCATAGTAGACGTATAGACTCCAATAACTATAAAGAGGACCTTTAGAAGTAAGATCGAACACGAAGGAGGTCAGGTCGCAAAGTGTACTACATGAGACGTATATTCAATTTATTTGTCCCACTGTTATATATCGGAACTACATGAGGGAAGGACTAAATCTTGGTCAGACAACAAGGTACACGTCAAGATTAACAACGAAGGACTGGACGTATATCCAAACAGTTCTCCGTCCAGTCCACCAGACCATAAGGGTAGAGAAAGTCTTAAAAGGTGTGTCAGTTTCCGAAACCGTATCAGTTATTTCGTCTTTATCTACAAAAAGACCTCGAGAGAACGAAAAAGATACTAGCTCGCCTACAACCGTTAAACTAGAGACCAAGGAAACGGAAAAGATTTCGGTCGAACTCGTAGACCTTAGAGTGTCAAGTACACGACGACTTCGGACCGAACCTCCTAAAACTCATAATGAAACGATCGTACACTCTACTCACGTTAACACGTCATCAAACTTATAAGAAACCGTTACGGAAAGAAACCCTAACCTTACTTTTGACTGGAAAAAAGGACACCGGTGACGACTCAAAAGGTTTAAACGAGTGTAAAACTCACATCGTGAAAGTGTCGTTGTAGAAAGTCCTAAACTTTATAGAATTGACCTTAAGGTAGTGGAGGTGATCGAAACAAGTATCACTATGAAAGATTACGGGTGAACTGAAGTGTAAGGGCCTACAGACCGAGATCCACTCACTAGAATGGTGACACTAATAGACCTAGTACTTGTACAAAAAACATGTCATGAAAAGACATAAGAACGGTGGAGAAGAATTATAGAAGACGAAGACAATCCAGGTCTGGTAAAGACAGGAAATAACTCGGGTAGAAACGTACTTTATAAGGGAACCACGGAGATTAAAAGAACTTCTCTAGAGATCAGAAACAGTAAGACAACACAAGGAGAAAAAGAAATGTGACTAGTGACTCCTTCCGAAAGAATAGAGAGGAACGATAAGAAACCTTGAGAAGTAAGTTCACGAACATAGAAAGGAAAAGAGAAAACGAAAAACGAAGAGAAGAAAAGTGTCCATAAACATTCCGGAGGAGTCTGTCGGTAAAACGAAAAAAAAAACGTAAAGAAAAAGAACCCCGACCAGAACTAGGGACAGAAGGACATGTCACAGTGTTTGGAGGTAGGTATCAAGTAATCAGTCAGACAGATAGTCTAGGTTGAGGAACTTAGATAAAGAGTGAAGGTGACATATCAACTTTCCCTAAACTAAATCCAGTATGGAGTCACCAGTTCACCAAAAGGGATGGAAGATCTCCGTTAACCATAGTGTCGATTTGACATCTCTTTCATGTAACTATCTCGACTATAATTATTAAGGTCACACTACCAATTAAAATACACAGTTGAACTGATCGGTACCTCACGAGTCTATAAACCGGTTTGTAAGATCCACAAATACACTCTACAGATCCACAAATCCCTACTATAATCGTTTCATTTCTTTAACGGGAGAGATTACACCCACCCGGAGTAGGATAGTCAACTTTCGGACTTATCTTGTTTTAACGACTAGGAAGAGACATATTTTCTTTTAAGGAAGACGAACTTTATTCTGAAACCGAAAAAGAAGAAGAAGAAGAAAAAAAAAAAAAAAACGGAAACGTGAGTTTGACTCTGTAGTCGACTAGGACCCAGAACACCGACGGTCGGAAATTTGACTTTTGTTTGATAGTGAACAACTGAGTAGAACATCTAGACCCCTGAAGAGTCATAGGTATTAATACACTCGATTAAGGAATAGTATTTCCTTAGACAGAGAGATAGGTAGTTCAAATAACCAGTACAAACAGAACCCTTAGTTAGTTAAATTCTTCTTTATCTCTATAAACGTATAGAAAATACGTTATGATTCCATATTAATCCCTGATGGTGGTATTCTAGATGTTGGGTCTTTCTCTTGAAGACATCCTATCCTGAACTTCTTTCCCTAAATTTATACCTCTGATCTAAACATGCGGTAATAAAACTTAAAATAAGGACTTTAAAAACTTTATAACAAAAGTTGTAAAATTACTTTTGTAGTGTATCTGTCGGTCAGTGTTCTACAGTTTCTTATATGACGGACATAAAAGAAGATACTCAAACACCAAAGTACATAATGTAAATTCAGAAATTAGTCAAAACACAAAAACATTTCCATATTTTTCATCATATAAAAGTAGAAAAAACACATTCAACAGGTCAAAAGGGTCGTAGTAAACAACTTCTTCACATATAAGAAAGGAGAAAAGGATATCCAATCAACTGGTATATTTATACTCAAATAAAGACTCGAGAGATAAGACAAAATAACTAGATGTATCTACACAGAAAATAACACAACCATGGTATGAGAAGCCCAATGACATCGAAACATCGTACCAAATTATACTACAGATAGAGGTCGAAAAAGGAAGAAAGAATTCTAACGAAACCGATAAGTACCGGAAAACACCAAGGTATGTTTAAAATTCTCATAAACAAGATCAAGACACTTTTTACGGTACCCATAAAACTATACCTAAAGTAACTTCGAATCTAACGAAACCTACCATATCTGTAAAATTGGAAACACGTGACAACCACCCTTACATTTACCACGTCAATGTTACCTTTTGTCACACTTCCAAAGAATTTTTTAATTTTTAACTTCATGATATGGTGGGTCGTTAAGGTGAAGATCCGTAAATAAGTTTCCTTATCTTTTGTGAGTAATCTTTTCTATAAGTGAGACGACAAATAACATCTAATAAATGTTATCGGTTCTATTCCTCGTAATAAATGTTATCGTTTCTATTCCTTCTTTGGACACAGGTAACGACGTATTTACCTATTTCTTTTACACCAGATGTTAAGTTATACATATAACTTATATATATTAAGTTCTCTTAACTTGGACTCCTTTATGTCTAAAGTCCAACAAAAACGATATAGTGATTCACGATATGTAGTGTAAATCGTATCATTATACCAAACATCCACTAAAGGGACCACCGAGTCTCCAATTTCGTAGACGGACCTTACGTCCTCTGGGCCCAAACTAAGGACCCAACTCTTCTAGGGGACCTCTTCCTTTACCGTTGGGTGAGGTCATGAGAACGGACCTCTTAGGGTACCTCCCTCCTTGGACCATCCGATGTCAGGTACCCCAACGTTTCTCAGCCTGTACTGACTCACTGAAGTGTGAAGTGTGCACCAAGTACATACAGGTCTCAGAAGTCAACCCAGGTCGAGAAACGTTGGGGTACTTAACATCGGACGGTCCGAGGAGACAGGTACCTTAAGAGGTCCGTTCTTATGACCTCACCCAATGGTACGAGAGGAGGTTCTCTAGTAAGGTTGGGTTCTTAACTCGGGCACTGAGGACGAAGAGGAAGTAACGTCTACCTAAGAAATGAGTGACTCGGTGGACCCTTCGGGGGTCATTATACCGTCTAAACTTATTTTTTTCGGTTATACTTTGAATCTTTTTATACCCAATCGTTATATGGTCATTAATAATCTTATCCTACGTACTCACCTTTGACTTTACGATATTTTTACACGTCACTCGACAATTATATACATAAAGACTACACCATGAAGACATAAGTTCAGGTCTTATTAACAACAGGATCTCCAGTACCTTTTTGATCCTTTTGATCGAGGGAACACTTAGACCTTTAGGAATTTATTACATAGGATCATGATGGACTCATTCGGTATTATAGATGACCTCTGTACCCAGACGTTCATTAGACCCCTGGAGAATCGGTAAAATCTGTGGGTCCTTCGTGTATTACCTAAAGGTATTCTTCTTTGTAGGAGTCCTTTTAGGGTCACAGTACGGGTGGAATCCTTGAACTTAAATATTCCTTATATACACTAGTCTAGGAGATTACTCGGACTAGTTCTTTGGATGAGTCTTTCTCAATTAACAAGTAAGAGGGATTAATTTACCCGTCAAGACATTAATCCACCAAAAAAAAAAAAAATTTGTGTAACGAAGAGGTATTCGGTGTAATATTTCACGATATTTCGTTACTGATACACCCCGACCCCTTCAAAACTGTTAACGATAGTGACACTTCTCTATAGACAATCCTTATAAAGTGGAATCTAGGGTTCCAAATCCCAACTTTTGAACGGTTCGGAGTACACTTACCCTAAATAATTCCAGAACAGAACATGGGAACTAAGACGGACAGGACACGATCGTAACGAAGTAGAATATCGAGAATGTATCTACAGATCAAAAGAACGTAGGTTAGTGGTAAGGTAATCGGTACTAGAGTCCCTCAGTCCATAATCTTCAACACAAATTTGGTAAAAACTCCTCCCATGACTTAAGGGACATCGTTTTTCGGTACTCTAAACCCCACTTTTCTAGTAACATTTATATTTATTGTTATAGACTGAAAATGATATGTTCATATCGTAACCCATCGGAAGGACTTGTACCAGTTGTCAATACATACGGCATACAATGACAAGTACCATAATTAAGGAGTGTAGTTAGTGAAATGAGGGTTTAAAGAGGAATGTTACAAAAGGTGAGGACATCAATTTAAACACACGGGAAAGAATAAAATACCCTGTTCCACTTTAACTTATACCTTTTCTTCCGACAAACCCATCCGTTCGTACCGTTGTAACTAAAAGGAGGTACCACTATATAGACAACATCCATCTCACCAATGTACTAGATTAGTTTTAAGTTTGACTTACGGTCTAGAAAACTCTTAAGTTCTTGATAACATTTCTTTTTATGACGAACCTTTGATAGTGATAAAGTCAAGGGATAACACAAGTATTCAACCTTTTATATAAATTCTTTATCTCATTTATTCACACTTTTAAACGGTTCACTTAGGATAAACTTGTCGGTATAAAAAAAAGAAACCATGATCTTACCAAGAGAGCCTCTTCCGTTACCGTTCGGTGAGGTTATGAGAACGGACCTTTTAGCGTACCTGCCTCCTCGGACCATCCGACGTCAGGTACCCCAGTGATTCTCAACCTGTGTTGACTCGCTGAAGTGAAAGTGAAAAGTGAAAGTACGTAACCTCTTCCTTTACCGTTGGGTGAGGTCACAAGAACGGACCTCTTAAGGTCCCTGTCCCCTCGGACCACCCGACGGCAGATACCCCAGTGTGTCTCAGCCTGTGCTGACTTCGTTGAATCGTCGTCGTCGTCGTCTTACCAAGAGATCGTGTGGGAAAGGTCGGGGAGAGTAAAGGTTTAATTGGTACCGTAGAGTAGATCTGTATCCTGTCGAAGCTGAGAATAGGGGTTTCATCCTCGGGTTAAAGAAACTATGTGAACCGTAAAAAGAATAGTTATAAAGAGAAGAAGGTAGAAAATTGGGAAAAAAGAAAAAATAGGTAGGTAGTACACGAGTCATTACAGGTCGAGAAAGACTGGAGTACCTGTCATTGAGTGGTCAGAGGAGACAGGTACCCTAAAGGGTCCGTTCTTATGACCTCACCCAACGGTATGGGAGGAAGTCCCTTAGAAGGACTGGGTCCCTAACTTGGGTGCAGAGGATGTAATGTCCACCTAAGAAATGACGGACTTAGTAGTCCCTTCGGGGTCAGAACAAAGTAATTACCACGTTTATAGGTCCCCTATATCGAGTCCTTATCTCGTAAAGTCACGTATTACGTCCACAGATCCGGACTCTGGTTTTTATAGATTTACTGTATTAGTTGGTTGAGGATAATTAGTTCG
Organism: Capra ibex; assembly: GCA_006410555.1. Classification (NCBI taxonomy): domain Eukaryota; kingdom Metazoa; phylum Chordata; class Mammalia; order Artiodactyla; family Bovidae; genus Capra; species Capra ibex. Next base: position 85,036,039 of record SJYO01041852.1, read on the forward strand.
TTGATGATCTACAGATAATCACAGATAGGGATTTCGTAACTAAAGGTACGAACTCAGAACCCAGATACACACATACGATTCAGTGGGGTCAGCACAGGATGAGAAACACTGGGATACTTGACATCGGGAGGTCCGAGAAGAGGTTCCCTAAGAGGTCCGTTCTTATGACCTCACCCAACGGTAAAGGAGGAAGTCCCCTAGGAGACCTGGGTCTCTAGTTAGGATACAGAGAAATGGAGAGGACGTAACCGTCCGTCCAAGAAATGATGAACACGGTGGAACCTTCCAACCGGTTCTCTGTTCTTTCGGGGAACCTAGATAGTCAAGTCAAGTCAGCGAGTCAACACAGACTGAGAAACACTGGGGGTACTTAGTGTCGTGCGGTCCGGAGGGACAGGTAGTGGTTGAGGACCTCAAATGGTTTTGAGTACAGGTAGCTCGACCACTACGGTAGGTTGGTAGAGTAGGACAGCAGGGGAAGAGGAGGACGGGGGTTAGGGAGGGTCGTAGTCCCAAAAAAGGTTACTCAGTTGAGAAACGTACTCCACCGGTTTCATAACCTCAAAGTCAAAGTCATAGCCAGGAAGGTTACTTGTGGGTCCTGACTAGAGGAAATCTTACCTGACCAACCTAGAAGAACGTCAGGTTCTCTGACAGTTCTCAGAAGAGGTTGTGGTGTCAAGTTTTCGTAGCTAAGAAGCCGCGAGTCGAAAGAAGTGTCAGGTTGAGAGTGTAGGCATGCACTGGTGTCCTTTTTGGTATCGGAACTGATCTACCTGGAAACAACCGTATCATTACAGACGAAAAGTTATACGATAGATCCAACCAGTATCGAAAGGAAGGTTCCTCATTCGCAGAAAATTAAAGTACCGACGTTAGTGGTAGACGTCACTAAAACCTCGGGTCTTTTTATTACAGACTTTGACAAAGGTGACAAAGGGGTAGATAAAGGGTACTTCACTACCCTGGTCTACGGTACTAGAATCAAAAGACGTATAACTCGAAATTCAGTTGAAAAGGCGAGAGGAGAAAGTGAAAGTAGTTCTCCGAAAAATCANACCGACGTTAGTGGTAGACGTCACTAAAACCTCGGGTCTTTTTATTACAGACTTTGACAAAGGTGACAAAGGGGTAGATAAAGGGTACTTCACTACCCTGGTCTACGGTACTAGAATCAAAAGACGTATAACTCGAAATTCAGTTGAAAAAGCGAGAGGAGAAAGTGAAAGTAGTTCTCCGAAAAATCAAGAAGTGAAAGACGGTATTCCCACCACAGTAGACGTATAGACTCCAACAATAAAGAGGACCGTTAAAACTAAGGTCGAACACGAAGATTCATTGGGATTTTTATTGTAACACGTGTCTTATCGAAAAATATAGAGTTTTACAAATAAACTTCGTCGTGTCAAAGGATACTATTCTAACATGTCCGATTGATTTCGTATTAAATAAAAGTCGATCTCTATTTATATAATTAAGATCCCCGTTGTGTTTACTAGAGTATATTTAGTGTTCAGGTTTAACATACTTAAACCCCGTATAGAATAACGTATAAAGTAACTAATCCGGTACATATTATGTTATTTTTTCCCTTTTACGTAATTAGTAATGAATCATATTTAAACGAATTTACAATACCTCTGATAAGGTTCCGGTAGCCTGTGACTTTTCGTCCCAAGATCTCTCGAAAATACACAGAATCGAAGGGTCTACGTTCCCATCTCGGAAACTTGTACCCGATAAGACACCCGTGACCAAAGGAGGGACTAAGACAGGAGTTTGCGAGTACCCGTCTACCAAAAGGTTTGTCATAAAGAGCTTTTGGTGTTAAGGTATAATTTTTACATCTACCTAGATTCTTTTACCGTATTACTACTACACTAAATAATAAAAATTCTTTTAAATACGAAAGTATCTTCAGACGAAGTCTTCTTCGTATTAACACCGAGTAATCTGTGACTCCTTTGATAACAGTGCCCCATTACCTACCCGATGAGACGAGGGTACAATAAAAATCTCGTACTTGTCTCTATGTTTTATATTTTCTTATTGAAGACAAGTCCCTTGAAAACGTGAAAATATATCAGAATGTGAAAATGATTCTGTAAAGACGATACGAAAGAAAAGTAAATGATTCTGTAAAGACGATACGAAAAGAAAAGTAAGAAAAGACGTATAATTATATTTTATTTGTAAAACCTTTTGACTTAAAGAAACATGTTACATTTTATGACACCATTCTTACGGTTTCGACTTCGAAGAATATACAGACAAAGAAAAGTAATCACAAGAAACTTCGTCACCAGTAGCAAGATTTAAATTGAGATTCGAATTTTACTCCTTTATAACGAATTTTTCTTTCATTATTACCTTTGTTTTCCGGACTGAGTTATATATTGTTGACATTAAGGATTCGTGTACTAGTGTTAGATATGTAGTCGATTGAACTTTAAAGTTTCACAGGAGAGAAGACACACTTTGATTTTAATAACCAACAGAATACAAGAACAAATATTCGAAAAATAAAACCCTATCAAGATATAAATATCTCTTAATGTTTTCATCTTGTCTCTCAAGGTTATATGGGAAGTGGATCGGAGGAGATTACAGTTATAAAATGTATTGATACCATGTAAACAGTTTTGATTCTCTAATTGTAACAATATAATGATATTGATTTGAGTTCTCAAATAAACCTACAGGGTCGAAAAGGTGATTACAGGAAAAAGAAAAGGTCCTAGGTAAGTTCCTATGGTGTAACATGAATGAGTAATACAAAGGAGTCGGAAGAAATTAGACCTTGTCAAACAAAAAGTATTGGGACTTGGAGATTACCTTAAATAATACACGATATAAATCAACCGAATATTCGAAAAATAAATGGTATATAAGTTTTGTCTAAAATAAAAACAAAAACTAAAAGTTTGGAAAGAAAGAGAGATATCTAGGTTTAAGGAAAGATGAGTAAATCTAGTTATATCAAATAAACAAAATAACATAACAAACCCATATAAGTAATAAAGTAAGAGTCGGTACAAGTAGGAGGGGGGTAGGGGCATTACAAATTATTAAACGTGGGATATTTTATCAGTCTCCGACAGAAGACAAATGTCAACACCTGGTTTTCTTAAAGAGAAGTCTCTCTTTTCGTCGACATAGGACCTTTTTTTTTTTCCCTGTCAATAATTTCAGATGGGGTCTTTTATCACTTGTTATCACTTATGACATTCACACTGTTATTTAAAGGTAAGGTTACTTTTCAACTACATTTAGTCAAACTTTAACAGGCCTCTAGAGTCTATAACGGACTGAGGTGAAGCTTATCGTATTTCCCGTGTACACCACTATAAATACGTGTCTCGATACCATAAAAGTATTTACGAGAGTCATCCGAGGAGACATAAAACCGAACATAAACCGTATAACATTCGGTCAATAACGTCTGGTGTACACTGTACGTTCTACCCCTTTGACTCGGACACCAAGAGAAAGAAAGTACTTCAACCGAAATAACTTGGAAATTTCTATTGATTCCAAAATTCTGGTAGCAGTAATGATAAAGAGTTTGATATCAACCAAAAAAAAAAAAACTCTTTGATGTGTTTTTTCAATACACTGAAAAAAGTACTTCAAATTGTCGTTCCTTAATCGAAGAAAGAAGGTGGGGTGGGATAACGTCTACCTGTTATAATAATAATCGTAATTTGGTCAGTAACTAAACCTTTGTGAGGTAACTACTATTATACTGTAAAAGGAGTCTTTTTCCGTGGTAACTAAAGGAATTACTCTTGTTCTTGTCTATTTCAGGACCCAGTCTTGGTTAGTTATCCTGTACAAAAGAAGTATACACCAGGTTTCGTTCTCAGTCAACTTGAACCGTTATGAAATCGTTATTAACTTATTATTCTTATATTACGGTCTGTCATAAAATATTCTACATTTTATAAAATAGAATTATTAACAAGAGACTACTCATTTAGATTTGAAAAGTGTGTTTGTTTAACTATGTTTCTTTTGATCCTTTAGTACAGAAGTTTATGTAACATAAAGTCCTGGGAAAACAAAAGTTAAGTTACTTGTGTGTACAGGTTGCTGAAACTAAGGAGGAACTTCGTTAAAGGAAAATCCTTCATATAAGTGAGAGGTAACACGGTAAGTCAAGTCAAGTCAGTGAGTCAGCACAGAATGAGAAACACTGGTTTACCTGATGTCATTCGGTCAAAAGGGACAGGTAGTGGTTGAGGACCTCGAACGAGTTTCAGTACAGGTAACTCAGCCACTACGGTAGCTTGGTAAAGTAGGAGACAGCAGGAGAAGAGGAGGACGGGGGTTAGGGAGGGTCGTAGTCCCAGAAAAGGTTACTTAGTTGAGAATCGTACTCCACCGGTTTCATAACCCCAAAGTCGAAATCGTAGTCAGGAAGGTTAATTGTAGGTCCTGACTAAAGGAAATCCTAACTGACCAACCAAGATTACCGTCAGGTTCCCCACGAGTTCTCAGAAGAAGTTGTGGTGTCAAGTCATGTAGTTAAGAAGCGGTAAGTCCAAAGAAATATGAGGTTGAGAGTGTAGGTATGTACTGATGACGTTTTTGACATCGGAAGTGATGTACCTGGAAACAACCGTTATATTGTAGAGACGAAAAATTATACGAGAAATCCAACCAGTATTGAAAGGACCGTTCCTCATTCGTTGAAAATTAAAGTACCGACGTCAGTGGTAGACGTCACTAAAATCTCGGGGGGGTTTATTTCAGACTGTGACGAAGGTGACAAAGGGGTAGATAAACGGTACCTCACTACTCTGGTCTACGGTACTAGAAACAAAAGACTTACAACTCGAAATTCGGTGGAAAAAGTGATAGGAGAAAATGAAAGAAGTTTTTCGAGAAATCAAGAAGTGAAAGACTGTATTCCCACCACAGTAGACGTACAGACTCTAATAACTATAAAGAGGGTCGTTAGAACTAATGTCGAACACGAAGAAGGTCGGGTCGCAAAGAGTACTACATGAGACGTATCTTCAATTATTCGTCCCACTGTTATATGTCGGAACTGTATGAGGAAAAGGATAAACCTTGGCCAACAAGGTACAGCTCGAGATTGACAACGAAGGACTGAACGTATATACAGTCCCTTACGAATTGTAAGGGACAAAGAGTGTTCAGGAAACAAAGAAAAATTCACGTTGTCGTGCGACGAGGGTCCTTAACCCAGTAACATACTCTGTCGGAACTGAGAGGAAATCATTTGTAAGGGAAATACTGTTTGACGAATCAGAACTTGGGGAAAGAACTCTATACCTAACAGAGGACTGGAACACTGGTAGTAATAGGGAACAAGGGAACCATTGCCAATGACATGCAAACCAAAAGACTAGAAATAGTAACTGTTTTCTTTGGAGAACATGATGTCGGATATATATGAGTGTCTTTTTAGTAATTTGTGGAAACGAGGTAGTCTCGAACCCAGGGGCACAAAAAGAAATAGAGAGAGAAAGAGAAAGAGAGAGAGGAGGGGAGGGGAGTCGACTAAAGAACCTCACGTCTCTGGGTAGAACGAGTGAGAGGACGGACCCGAACGAGTGAGTCGGAGAAAAGGAGAAAGTGAAAGAATAGCAGTGGAGACTTGCCGGTCCAGGGCCAGGCAATTTCCTGGGGTTGTGTATGTCTAAAGAGTTCTCCGTCCAGTCCACCAGACCATAAGGGTAGAGAAAGTCTTAAAAGGTGTCAAATAACACTAGGTGTGTCAGTTTCCGAAACCGTATCAGTTATTTCGTCTTTATCTACAAAAAGACCTTAAGTGAACAAAAAAGCTACTAGGTAGTCTACAACCGTTAAACTAGAGACCAAGGAGACGGAAAAGACTTTGGTCGAACTTGTAGACCTTCAATTACCAAGTGTATAACAACTTAGGATTGAACCTCTTAAGACCCGTAACGAAATGATCGTAAACTGTACTCACGTTAACACGTCATCAAACTCACGAGAAACCGTAACAAAAAGAAACCCTAACCTAACTTTTGACTGGAAAAGGTCAGGATACCGATAAAGACTCAAAAGGTTTAAACGACTGTAAAACTCACGTCGTGAAAATGTCTTAGTAGAAGATCCTAAACTTTATCGAGTTAACCTTAAGGTATTGGAGAAGATCGAAACAAGCATGACTACGCAGGATTCCGGGTGAACTGAAGTGTAAGGTCCTACAGACCGAGATTCACTCACTAGTGTGGTAGTACTAATAGACCCAGTACTTCTAGAAAAAACATGTCAAGAAGAAACATAAGAACGGTGGAGAAGAATGATAGAAGACGAAGATCATCCACGTATGGTAACGACAGGAAATAACTCGGGTAGAAACGCGTTTTACAAGGGAACCATAGAGATTAAAAGAACTTCTCTAAAATCAGAAAGGGTATGATAACAAAAAGAGATAAAGAAACGTGACTAGTGACTCCTTCCGAAAGAATAGAGGAACGATAAGAAACCTTGAAACGTAAGTTTAACCAGATAGAAAGGAAAAACGGAGAAAAGAAAAGTGTCGACAAACATTCCGGAGGAGTCTGTCGGTAAAACGGAAAAACGTAAAGAAAAAGAACCCCTACCAGAGCTAGGGACAGAGGACTTGTTACAGGGTTTACAGACAGGTATCAAGTAGTCCATGAGATAGTATAGATTATGGATTTAGGTAAAGAGTGAAGGTTCCATATTAGTATTCCCTAAACTAAATCCAGTATGGACTTACTAGACCACCAAAGGGGATGAAAGAAGTTAAACTCAGACTTAAACCGTCACTCCCTCGAGTACCAGACTCGGTGTCGGTCGAGGACCCGAACAAAAACGTCTGACATATCTCGCAGAGGTAGAAACCGACGTTTCTTATCTTAGTTCGACTAAAACCACAACTGGTAGACCGTTACAGGTACCCATCTGAGAAGAGAATACAAAGACTTTCTCCCACAAACGATACTGGTCGTGTAAGAGAACCGTCTTCAGAGATCAGAAACGGACCAAGTAAGACATGAGTTTCCGGTTTAAACGGACAATGAAATCCATAAAGAACTAAAGGATGAAAACGTAAAGTCAGGGGATATTAATTTTCCTGTAGAAAAAGCCCACCATTAAGATCTTCCAGAACATCCAGAAGTATCTTGGTAAGTTGAAGTTGAAGAAGTCGTAATGACCAGTCCCGTATCTGAACCTAATGAGACTATAACTTACCAAATGGAACCTTTGTTTCTCTAGTAAAACAATAAAAACTCTGACGTAGGTTCATGACGTAAAGCCTGAGAGAACAACTGACACTACCGATGAGGTAAAAAGATTCCCTAAGAACGGACGTCATCATCTATATTACCAGTAGACTCAATTTAAGTGAGTAAGGTAAGGTAAAATCAACGATTAAGGATTTTACAGCTACAAGTACGAACGGTAGAGGACAAACCAGTGAAGGTCCAACGGAACTAAGTGCCTGGATTGTAAGGTCCAAGGATTCGTTATAACGAGAAATATCGTAGTCTGGAACGAAGGGAGTGGTCAGTGTAGGTGTTGACCCACAACAAAAATGAAACCGAGAGAGAGAAGTAAGAAAGACCTCAATAAAGAGGTGACTAGAGGTCATCGAATAACCCGTGGATGGCTGGTCCCCTCAAGTAGAGAGTCACAGGATAGAAAAACGGAAAAGTATGATAAGTACCCCAAGAGTTCCGTTCTTATAACTTCACCAAACGGTGAGGGAAGAGATCACCTGGTGTAAAACAGTCTTAAGAGGTGGTACTGGGTGGAAGAACCCACTGGGATGTGTCGTACCGAGTATCAAAATAACTCAATCTGTTCCGACACCGGGTACACTAATCTAACCAATCAAAAGACACTAACACCAAACGTTAGACAGACGTGGGACTACCTCTTCCTCTTCTCTCAATACCTTCGAAGGACTACCCTCTCTGACTGACTCCCCGTTTGACTTTCAGACATGAAGTTGTATTTTCGGGATAATAACAGTGTAAAAACCAATAGTGGATCCTCGAGTGTTCCTTTCTGATTCTGACTTCAGTACACACTCTTACCTCCGAAGTCCCCTATATCTACTCTCCTTTAATCCTTAACTCTTTTCCATCCTTAACTAAAAAGTGTAAACGTCTCACAAACGATCAAATCATGGACATGTTCTATGTGTAGTTCTATTTTGATTTTCTAGTTCTTAAAATAGTCTTTACTGACACACTCTCTTTCACCTTGTCCCTCAAAGTTTTCGGACCACATCGGTAATTTAATCTACGTTTAGACTAGGACCTCCGTTTTCCTATTTTCCAACCCTTCTTTACGGAATTTAACAGCACGTAGGATTATTTCCAAAATGTTCCGATAAACTCTTAGTGGCAGTCACAGTTGTTATACTTTGACCTATAAAGAGTATTCTCCCTCAGACGGAGTGATATGATACGGATGGTACGAGTCATTCTCGAACACCCTCTCGTACCGGAACCACGGACACACCGTCACCTAAAACCTCCTGTCGTTGATTCTAAGAATCAATTAACGACAGAGACATCAACCTCCTGATTCTTCATGTAGCAATACTGGTGGAGTCACACAAAGTAGTTTCACTGGACTACGAGTGAGAGTTTGGTATTTTGACTGAGACTGAATTTAATCAAAATCTGAGACCCTTACCTTAACTAAGAGATTCCTCCTTACTTTATTAGATGGTACCCTTCCCCTCTTACTTACACCTCCAATCTTTGTTGAAACTCAAACCGTCGATGAATCCTAACAGTTCTCAAAGAATCAAAATCAAAAAGACGCATATATCCGTCAAGGATACAATTCACTAAAACGTCGAGTAATAGGTCACAATAAATTCTTCTACTTTTTCTAGGGAAGGACAAGAAAATATTTTTGAAAGTGAAGTTAATGGTTCCATAAGACATGTTATGGAACATACACATGTGGAGTAAAATACATAGGGGTATTCTACATGTAAAGTCCGAATGTAAAAGGATATTTTCGTCTGAGTCTGAAAGTGTTATATGTCACTCCCCTCTTGTGATAAGAAATATGACCTGAGTAGTGTTTCCGAAGTACTAGTTACACATTGAATCAACATAATCATTTAAGAGTGTTTAGTAAGTCTACCGATAATATTGTTGTATAAATACGTTCAATGAAGTCAAGTCAGTGAGTCAGCACAGGCTGAGAAACGTTGGGGTACTTAGAGTCGTACGGTCCGGAGGGACAGGTAGTGGTTGAGGGCCTCAAGTGGGTTTGAGTGTTGGTAACTCAGTCACTACGGTAGGTCGGTAGAATAGGAGACAGTAGGGGAAGAGGAGGACGGAGGTTAGGGAGAGTCGTAGTCTCAGGAAAAGTTACTCAGTTGAAAAGTGTACTCCACCGGTTTCAAGACCTCAAAGTCGAAATCGTAGTAAGGAAGGTTTCTTTAGGGTGCCGACTAGAGGAAGTCTTACCTGACCAACCTAGAGGAACGTCAGGTTCCCTGAGAGTTCTCAGAAGATGTTGTGATATCATGTTTGCGTAGTTAAGAAGTCGTGAGTCGAAAGAAGTGTCAGGTTGAGAGTGTAGGTATGTACTGGTGACCTTTTTGATATCGGAACTGATCTACCTGGAAACAACCGTTTCATTACAGAGACGAAAAGTTATACGAAAGATCCAACCAGTATTAAAAGGAAGGTTCCTCATTCACAGAAAATTAAAGTACCGACGTTAGTGGTAGACGTCACTAAACCCTCGGAGTTTTTATTTCAGACTGTGACAAAGGTGACAAAGGGGTAGATAAAGGGTACTTCACTACCCTGACCTACGGCACCAGAATCAAAAGACTTACAACTCGAAATTCGGTTGAAAAAGTAAGAGGAGAAAGTGAAAGTAGTTCTCCGAAAAATCAAGGAGGAGTGAAAGACGGTATTCCCCCCCTAGTAGACGTATAAACTCCAATAACTATAAAGAGGACCGTTAGAACTAAGATGGAACACGAAGAAGATCGGGTCACAAAGAGTACTACATGAGACGTATATTCAATTTATTCGTCTCACTGTCATATGTCGGAACTGCACGAGGAAAAGGATAAACCTTGGTCAGACAACAAGGTACAGGTTAAGATTGACAACGAAGGACTGGACGTATATCCAAAGAGTTCTCCGTCCAGTCCACCAGACCATAAGGGTAAAGAGAGTCTTAAAAGGTGTCAACTAACACTAGGTGTGTCAGTCTCTGAAACCGTATCAGTTATTTCGTCTTCATCTACAAAAAGACCTTGAGAGAACAAAAAAGTTACTAGGTCCTCTACAATCGTTAAACTAGAGACCAAGGAGACGGAAAGGATTTGGTCCGACTTGTAGTCCCTCAAGTGCCAAGTGCATAACGACTTCGGACCGAACCTCTTAAAACTCGTAACGAAATGACCGCACACTCTACTCACGTTAACACGTCATCAAACTCGTAAGAAACCGTAACGGAAAGAAACCCTAACCTTACTTTTGACTGGAAAAGGTCAGGACACTGGTGACGACTCAAAAGGTCTAATACGACCGTATAACTCACATCGTGAAAGTGTCGTAGTAGAAAGTCCTAAACTTTATCGAGTTGACCTTAGGGTAGCGGAGGTGATCGAAACAAACATCACTACGAAAGATTCCGGGTGTACTGAAGTATAAGGGCGTACAGACCGAGATCCACTCACTAGTATGGTAACACTAATAGACCCAGTACTTCTAGAAAAAACATGTCAAGAAGACACATAAGAACGGTGGAGAAGAATTATAGAAGACGAAGACCATCCAGGTATGGTAAAGACAGGAAATAGCTCGGGTAGAAACGTACTTCACAAGGGAACCATATAGATTAAAAGAACTTCTCTAGAGATCAGAAAGGGTAAGACAAGAAAAGGAGATAAAGAACGTAATCAGTGACTTCTTCCGAAAGAATAAATAAATAAAAAAAAAAAACTTCTTCCGAAAGAATAGAAAAGAACGATAAGAAACCTTGCGATGTAAGTCTACGAATATAGAAAGGAAAAGAGGAAATGAAAAGTGAAGAAAAGAAAAGTGTCGATAAACATTCCGGAGGAGTCTGTCGGTAAAACGAAAAAACGTAAAGAAAAGGTACCCCTACCAGAACTAGGGGCAGAGGACATGTTACAGTGCTTGGAAGCAGGTATCAAGTAGTCCGTGAGATAGATAGTCTAGATCAGGGAATTTAGATAAAGAATGAAGACGTAATAGTATTCCCTAAACTAAATCCAGTATGGACTTACCAGATCACCAAAAGGGATGAAAGAAGTTAAATTCAGACTTAAACCGTTATTCCTTAAGGACTAGACACGGTGTCAGTCTAGTCAGACTCGTTCAATGAATTTATAATTATTTATTTAGGTGTTATAGTATTCTCTTCCAAGATTATTTAACATGAAATTTCCAATAGTGGAAAAAAACGAGGTAGAGGAACATAGTAGAATCCCTTCTTATTGTCCTTTTTCGTCAAAGAATTTGTGTTCCTTATCGGTTTGACCGTATCATTATAGACTTTAACGGAACTCATTATGACTTTCGTTTACTTGAAGATGACTAAAAAATAAATAACTGAGGTTATGACATACACTTTTAGGAATTTGACTACTTCTGAACATTCTTGTACTCCAATCCTTTTATACAGTAAGAACACTATTACAAGGGTGACTGTGAGTATAACAAGTTAATTAAAAAAATAAATTACTTAAAAGGATAAATTTTGAAAGAGAGACCAGGAAAAGTTAACCACATCGAATAAGAGAGAGAGAGAGAGAGAGAGAGAGAGAAAGAGAGAGAGACACAAATTCGATTTTATTCAGTCTAAGTTAATCCGTCATTACTTCAAAATTTTCAATGTTCGGAGTAAAAATTTTACGAATCCTAGTCCAAAAGAACCACTACATCGAAAACGACTCCCTCGTTCTTTCTTCTCAACGACCGTTTTCCACACTTTTGGTCCCAGCCATTCAAAATCAACTGTGTCTGAGGAATGACTACAATAAGGGATTCGAAGGTAGATTCCATATCCGGTGGACAAGTACGAAAAGAGAAAAGAGTTCAGTCTCAATATTCCTTATTCTTACTATTCTCTATCGTGGTCTCGTCTCTTATGATTTACTAATAATCACTCATTTCTAGATCGGACGGTGGGAGTGGATGAACTAGGAGGGTAGCTCCACATGGTCTCTATTATAAGACAAAGAAACAAAAACAAAGGTATATAAACCTCCTACTTCCTAGTTTTCTTTTTCTCGTATAACTACTAAATGTACAAATTACCAGCAACTCTCAAGATAGTTAGTGTTTCAATCACGAAAGACTGAATCTTAAGTAATCTACATCCCAAAAGTCGAAGAGGAAGAGAAGTCTCTTCTCTTGGGTGGGTGTAAGAAAAACTGAAACGGAAATGATTTCTGTTGTAGACACCATCGTGTTTGGAAAGGACACAACCGGAAGGAAGGGTTTGACTTTTATTTTATTCCAAAATCCCATATAAGGTACGGTTTATTAATCACAAGGAAAGTGAATTCACTTCCTACACGTAAGAATTCCGGAACACTTTACTTGTCGTGAGTCAAGTGATCTCATACGAGTTAAGTGACTTTAAGGGTTCTCTAATAACGTCAATATTTATGTCACTTAGTGTTGACAGTCGTATGTATATGTAACACTTGACCAACGAGAAGAGTCACTCCTCATCTTAGATAAAGATATGTGAAATTCAAGTCCGACCGAAACATTGAACCAAACTAATTAATTGAACGAAGCTCACACCGCGTTCACTGACACGTTCGAGAACTCGAAGGACATCGAACATAAGTATGAACAATCTTAGTAGGAAATTTCTTTACTCTGGTCGGAGATCTCTTACTCTTCAGTTTACTTCCTCTTAATTTCGAAGGGTTCTCTATCTGTCGTGATACACGAAGTGTACTTACTCCGACGGAACCCGAGAGGTCGGGGTCAACTCGGTAGTCTACTGACGTCGGTATACTCTCTAGGGTTTACTCTCACGTTCTTACCGAATGAAACTGTTGGATGTATTAACACTCTTCATGTATTATTTCGTAATAATAAAATTTGACGGTTCGAAATCCCACCAAAACTATTGACTTTACTAGGTCATATCTCTTGTTAGTTCCTTATACCGAGAGTGACGGTATCAGATTCTAATTCTGTTTTGGGTCTGCCGACGAGGTATCAATATTCTAAAGAAACAAAGTACAAAGGAGTTTTTACATACATTAAAACTTAAGACAAGTTACTATGTGAATAAAACTAGGTCTTTATTTATTTTCTTTACTTACAAGTTCTTTCTACAAAATAAATGGGCCACCGTTGTATTGGGGTCCGTATGGAGAAATAGAGTCAAACTTGTTATGTCACAAAGATTGTATATAGATAACATTACATTTTATAACCTTTTCTTCTATAGGTAGGGAATATCAAATCGGATTCATAATAAAGAGAGTAGTAAAAACACATTTCGAGAGGGAGTCAAAGAAGAAACATAGGACTAATAATAGATCAATAACAGTCACAAGTATTCTCTGGAGTCACTGTCGGAGGTCTGGACAAAACCAGACAAGAGATGTTTGGATTCCGAAAAAAAAAAAACGACTTTTTTGTACACTGGACAAGTAAAAACAACAATAATGTTCTTTAATCAACAACGGACCGTTGGTCAATCGAACATTCGAAGGATTTCGTCCTCCCCAACGATCCATAATTTCTAACGAAATGTTAAAAAAAAAAAAGGTCTTTTCCAATCTGAATAGGTTTGTATAAGATCCAAACCTTCAATGGGACCTTCGTAGTCGTTTTGTTTCTCTTTCGGTCCCCTACTGGACTAGAATGTTATTCGTTCAAAGGGGTTAAGACGATAGTGTAATAATTTTACGTGGGTAGTCAGTCAGTCAGTCAAGTCAGCGAGTCAGCACAGACTGAGAAACGCTGGGGTACTTAGCGTCGTGCGGTCCGGAGGGACAGGTAGTGGTTGATCAAGTGAGTCTGAGTACAGGTAGCTCAGGCACTACGGTAGGTCGGTAGAGTAGGAGACAGTAGGGGAAGAGGAGGACGGAGGTTAGGGAGGGTAGTACTCAGAAAAGGTTACTCAGTCGAGAAGAGTACTCCACCGGTTTCAAGACCTCAAAGTCGAAATCGTAGTAAGGAAGGTTTCTTTAGGGTCCCGACTAGAGGAAGTCCTACCTGACCAACCTAGAGGAACGTCAGGATCCCTGAGAGTTCTCAGAAGAGGTTGTGGTGTCAAGACCAACCATTTATCAGTGACGAGACTAAGTCTACCCACAAGGGTAGGGGTCAGATAAGTGAAGAAGACTTCATTTCAGATGGGAGACGAAGGTTTCTCAATCCCAGACCTTGTTATTCTGAGAGGAAGTCTTGAGAACGAAGTCGGTAAGAATAATTTGTAAAAATTATAGTGGGACCTTTACTGGTATAATATATCAAGTCATACTAAAAATAAACTAATTAACCCTTTGTCTATTTCCTTTCATACTTTATCATTCTTCTCGTACTCTGAGAGTTATTTCCCAGTCCAATATAGTACTGAAATGGGGTGAGGTCATGAGAACGGACCTTTTATGTACCTACCTCCTCGGACCACCCGACGTCAGGTACCCCAGCGATTCTCAGTCTGTGCTGACTCGCTGAAGGGAAAGTTAAAAATGAAAGTACGTAACCTCTTCCTTTACCGTTGGGTGAGGTCAGAAGAACGGACCTCTTAGAGTCCCTGCCGTCTCGGACCACCCGACGGCAGATACCCCAGCGTGTCTCAACCTGTGCTGACTTCACTGAATCGTCATCGTCATCTTGATTGGTTGGTTTATTGACGTTAGACGAGATAGTACAAGTGATAGTACGAGATAGACCTAGTACTTCCTCAACTAGATATACTAGGGATTTCGGTACTAGTCATGTTTATAAAAATACTCAGAACCATTGTTAGTGATATAAAGTTCGACTTAACGTAGAATTAAATCTTTCGTACATCATAAATTGATTTTATTTCGAGTTTAACGTTACGGTCACACACCGTATTTTCTGTTCTTTTATTGGTCTTCCTAAGACGATCATCTCTAATTAATATTGGGAAACTTTCTTTTAGTCCTTCGAAAGTGTCCGTCATCTTATTTCTCTTTCTTTACTCACAAACAATAACATATAACCAAAATAAAAATCCGTATACCGAGACTTCACTTAAATATTAACTTAAATAATGTTTTGATTAACATTTTACTGTCCGAAATAATATTCTCAAATTAGATCATTATCATTTATTGAAAAGGTCTTCTCACTCTACTACGTAAATTCTCGATGACGTAGGACTGTTTTATAAACCTTTATTTTGACACAGAACGAATAGCACTTATAAAGTAAATCTCTTATAGAAAACTAAGTAGATGTATTTTATTATCACTATTGATTTACCTCAAAATAAATTTTTACAAACTCCGACCTACAGTCGTTTTACCGTCCGATCCTTTGAGGTTCAGGAACAAGGAGGAACCTTTGTAGTCATTTGTTGATCTTTAGTCTCTTGATTGAATTATCCTCACGTTTTTCGTTCCAGTATGTTCCTCACGTGTCTTCGGTTCACTTACGAGGCAATTCTTTTGGTGAGTTACTTTACCATCCTTCAAAGTACCGTAAAAATGAGTTTGGATAGAGTGGCGTAGGGTACCATCCCAAAACAACCAAAACAAGAACTCCTCCACTGTCGACTAAAGGGTCAAGGGACGAAGTAACTAAGTCGGTACTGTTTTATAGTATCTGACCCACCGAATTTATTGTCTTCAAATAAAAGAGTGTTCAAATAACCTCCAATCCTCACACTCTAGTCTCACGGTCGTACCAGTCCTAGACCAGTCCTGAGGAAAGAACCAAACGTCTGTCGGCAGAAGACAGACACAGGAGTCTACCTCTGTCTCTCCCTCGTTCAAGAGACCACAGAGAAGAATCTTCCCGTAATTTCAACTGAATTTCGAGTTGTAAGTCTTTTGTTTCTACTACCGTAGACCAGGGTAGTGAAGTACCCTTTGTCTACCCCTTTGTCACCTTTGTCACAGTCTGTAATACCCCGAGGTTTTAGTGACATCTACCACTGACGTCGGTACTTTAATTTTCTACGAATGAGGAACCTTCTTTTCAATACTGGTTGGATCTATCGTATAAGTTTTCGTCTCTGTAATGAAACGGTTGATTCCAGGCGGATCAGTTCCGATACCAAAAAGGTCACCAGTACATACCTACACTCTCAACCTGACACTTCTTTCGACTCGTGGCGTCTTAACTACGTGACCTTGACACCACAACCTCTTCTGAGAACTCTCAGGGAACCTGACGTTCCTCTAGGTTGGTCAGGTAAGACTTCCTCTAGTCGGGACCCTAAAGGAACCTCCCTTACTACGACTTCGACTTTGAGGTCATGAAACCGGTGGAGAACGTTTCTCAACTGAGTAACCCTTTCTGAGACCTCGACCCTCCCTAACCTCCGTCCTCCTCTTCCCCTGTTGTCTCCTGCTCTACCGACCTACCGTAGTGACTGAGTTACCTGCACTCAGACTTACTTGAGACCCTCAACCACTACCTGTCCTCCGGACCGCACGACACTAAGTACCCCAGCGTTTCTCAGCCTGTACTGACTCGCTGTCTTGACTTGACTTGACTTGGGATAATACTCCCGGGGTAGAGATTAATGGAGGGTTTCAAGGTGTAAGTTTACGATAGTGAAATCACCAAGGTAAAACGGTTGATTTAAACCCTTCTTACGTTTGTAAGTCAGACATTGTGACGGAACTTGATCTCCCTCATTTCGTATTGAATAAACGTTGTAAGATTCAACAGACCCCTGACTGACTTCCTAACCAGAGACAGAGAGGATTAAACCTTTTATCGTCACTCATGGCGATCACTTTCTACGTTTCTCTGATATCTAGACGTCAGAGGTTCCTGATCTCTAATCTCTATCCCTGTATTTATCTGACCGGGACTTCTCTTCGACCTTACTCTGAGAGAACCTTTAAGTCAAGTCAAGTCAACGAGTCAACGTAGGGTGGTATCGGAACTGATCTACCTGGAATCAACCGTTTCATTACAGAGACGAAAACTTATACGATAGATCCAACCAGTATTGAAAAGAAGGTTCCTCCTTCGCAGAAAATTAAAGTACCGACGTCAGTGGTAGACGTCACTAAAACCTCGGGTTTTTTATTTCAGACTGTGACAAAGGTGAGGAAGGGGTAGATAAAGAGTACTTCACTACCCTGGCCTACGGTACTAGAAACAAAAGACTTACAACTCGAAATTCGGTTGAAAAAGTGCGAGGAGAAAGTGAAAGTAGTTCTCCGAAAAATCAAGGAGAAGTGAGAGACGGTATTACTACCACAGTAGACTTATACACTCCAATAACTATAAAGAGGACCGTTAGAACTAAGGTCGAACATAAAGAAGGTCAGGTCGCAAAGAGTACTACATGAGACGTATATTCAATTTATTCGTCCCACTGTTATATGTCGGAACTGTATGAGGAAAAGGATAAACCTTGGTCAGACAACAAGGTACAGGTCAAGATTGACAACGAAGGACCGGACGTATGTCTAAAGAGTTCTCCGTCCAGTCCACTAGACCATAAGGGTAGAGAAAGTCTTAAAAGGTGTCAAATAACACTAGGTGTATTAGTTTCAGAAACCGTATCAGTTATTTCGTCTTTATTTACAAAAAGACCTTGAGAGAACGAAAAAGGTACTAGGTCGTCTACAACCGTTAAACTACAGAACAAGGAGACGGAAAAGATTTTGGTCCAACTTGTAGACCTTCAAGTGTCAAGTGCATAACCACTTAAGACCGAACCTCTTAAAACTCGTACTGAAATGATCACACACTCTACTCACGCCAACGCGCCATCAAACTCGTAAGAAACCGTAACGGAAAGGAATCCTAACCTTACTTTTCAAAAGGTTTAAACGACCGTATAACTCACATCGTCAAAGTGTCGTAGTATAAGATCCTAAACTTTATCGAGTTGACCTTAAGGTAATGGAGGTGATCGAAACAAGCATCACTATGAAAGATTCCGGATGAACTGAAGTGTAAGGTCCTACAGACCGAGATCTACTCACTAGTGTGGTAGCACTAATAGACCCGTACTTCTAGAAAAAACATGTCAAGAAGACACATAAGAACGGTGAAGAAGAATTATAGAAGACGAAGACAATGCAGGTATGGTAAAGACAGGAAATAGTTCCGGTAGAAACGCGATTTAAAAGGGAACCCTATAGATTAAAAGAACTTCTCTAGAGACCAGAAAGGGTAAGACAACAAAAGGAGATACAGAAATGTAACTAGTGACTTCTGCCGAAAGAATAGAGAAGAACGATAAGAAACCTTGAGAAGTAAGTCTACGCATATAGAAAGGAAAAGAGGAAACGTAAAGCGAAGAGAAGAAAAGTGTCGATAAACATTCCGAAGGGGTCTGTCAGTAAAACGAAAAAACGTAAAGAAAAGGTACCCCTACCAGAACTAGGGACAGAGGACATGTTACAGTACTTGTAGGCAGGTAACAATAGTCCGTGAGATAGTCTAGATCAGGGAATTTAGATAAAGAGTGAAGGTAACATATTAGTATTCCCTAATCTGGTAAGTCCATACTGGATTTAGTTTAGGGAATACTAATATGTCACCTTCACTCTTTATCTAAACTCCCGGAGAACCTTTGATCCTGTAAGTTTTCGTAGACCCTTGTGTCACCTGAACTCTATGGTGTATATCCGAGTCCATTCTACGTTTGAACCCTTTCTGGACTCGATTAAGGTTCCAAATCTCGTTCATGATGGACTTACCCACGGGACTTTGTCTCGGTTAAACGTTTCCGACTTTTACCACGTAAAAAAAAAAAGTTTACGGGTGAAAAGTTGTCGTCGTTGTTGTTGTTTTAGTGTACCGTATCTTTCTTTGTCATTCTAGACTAGGTAATTTTACTTTGTTTTCGTTAACTGTCTTTGGTAGGGACTCTTTCTGTATAATTATAAATGATCTTGTTTATCGATTTCATTTTATACCTATTTCTTCATTTGTTTTAGTCCTTTTACTATATACGTCTTTTATCCTTTTAGTTGTCTCTATCTTCAATAGTTTTCCTTGGTTTGTCTATAACACCTCGACTTTTATCATATTAACTTAAATTAATAAGTAATGTCTCCATGTTTTTATTTAAACTCATCCATCTTCTTTCTTAATCGATTGAACTTTTGTCTCGTTAACTTTAATAACTCAGACTTCTTGTTTCTCTTCTCTAACTTCTTTTCATTTGTCTCAGATTCCCTAAAGGTTCTCTTTAGGGAGTCTTAGTTCCTTTTCTCTGTTTTCCTACCTCTTCGATAAACTTTTCTTCACCGACTTTTAAAGCGTTTAAACACCTTTGTGTACTTACATGTTTAGGTTTTTAACATTACTTGTGTTTCATCCTGTTGAATTTCCCTGGGTGCGACTCTGTGTAATATTATTTTAACAGTTTTCGGTTCCTGTTTCTCTTACGACAGTTGTCTTTCTTTTTTTAGTTGAACAGTGAATATTTTTTAAGAGTTATTTTAATAGTTGTTAAGAATCGTTTTCAAAACTTCCTGTCTTTTGTCACCCTATATGATTGTCACGACTTTCTTTTATTAAAGTTGGTTCTTAAGATACAGACCGTTTTGATAGGAAGTTTTTTACTCCCCTTTTAAGTCTATCAGGGTCTATTTGTTTTCGACTCCCGTCAAATAATGGTGATCTAGACGGAATAGTCTTCACGATTTCTATGGTAAGTCATAGAGTATCAGTATATTTTATATTTCTAAAGGTTATTCTCAATTGACATACGTATTTGTTTTTTTTTTGTTACAATAATATTAAAACCGGATATTGAAGTGAAAAATAAAAGATGTTTTAAATTTTATGTTTACGTAATTTCTTTAATAATTAGAACCAATTACTCATGTGTTACATACTCCTACGTTAAGGACGTAGTTATTAGATTTCAACTCCACCTCGATACAATACTTGTCTCGTCTGGACCGTAGGTAAGTCTAATCTAACGATATTGAAATTCTAAAATAACTATATACATTGGGAGTTACCTTGTTAATTTTTTTTAGTTTCGCTATATGTACTTTTCTTGACTCTTAGTCTAAAAGTGGAGACACTTTATGGATTTTATCAGTGTAGGTATCTCTGTCTGCATCTTGTCACCGATGGTCATCACCTTGTCCCCCAATATAATAATAAATAATTCATACCCTAAAGTCAAACTCTAATACTTTTTCAGGACCTCTATCTATCACCACTACCAACATATGGTTTGACTTACATAAATTATGGTGACTTAAAGTGTTAATTTATACCGATTTTCCGATTTAAAACAATATACACAAAACGGTATTAATTTTTTGATCTGTTTTCAGTATTTTACTCACTAGATGTTCACTCTCGGTAATTAAACCCTTGTAAATAATACTTACGGTCACCGAAGTATGAAAAGTATCATGTAAAGATACCTAGTCAAGTCAAGTCAAGTCAGTGAGTCAGTACAGTCTGAGAAACGCTGGGGTACTTAGCGTCGTACGGTCCGGAGGGACAGGTAGTGGTTGAGAGTAGACCATTTACAAGATAGTACTCCTTTTTCCAGTCATTTAGTTCGGAGTTTTTGAAATGTTGAAAGTGATAGTTCCCTTGTAAAGTACGTTTCTACCCGTGTTAATTCCTGGCTTTACCATACCTGTATTGTTTTTGTGTTCTATACTTCTTCTCCACCGTTCTTATGTGTCTTCTTGATATATTTTCTCTAGGATTACTGGGTCTATTCGTGTTACCACACTAGTGAGTGGATCTCGGTCTGTGGGACCTCACGACACTTCATTCCACCCGGAACCCTTCGTAGTGATACTTGTTTCGATCACCTCCACTACCATAAGGTCAACTCGATAGTTTAGGATTTTCTACTATGACACTTTCACGACGTGAGTTATACGGTCGTTTAAACCTTTTGAGTCGTCACCAGTGTCCTGACCTTTTCCAGTCAAAAGTAAGGTTAGGGTTTCTTCCCGTTACGGTTTCTTACAAGTCTGAAGGTGTGTTAACGTGAGTATAGTGTGCGATCGTTTTATTACGAGTTTTAAGACGTTCGATCCGAAGTTGTCATTTACTTGACTCTTGAAGTTCTATAATTTTAACCTAAATCTTTTCCGTCTCCTTGGTCTTTAGTCTAACGGTTATAGACAACCTAGTATCTTTTTCGTTCTCTTAAGGTCTTTTTGTAGACGAAGACAAAGTAACTGATACGATTTCGAAAACTGAGAAACCTAATGTTGTTTGACACTCTTTAGGAAGTTCTCTACCCTTATGGTCTGGTGGAGTAACCGGAGGACTCCTTAGATATACGTCCAGTTCTTTGTTGTCAATCTTGGTCTATATCTTGTTGCCTGATTAAGGTTTAGTCCTTTCCTCATACAGACAGTTCCGACATATAACAGTGGGATGAATAAATTGAATATACGTCTCATGAAGTACTCTTTGTGACCCGACCTTCTTCGTGTTCGACCTTAGTTCTAACGGTCCTCTTTATAGTTATTGGAGTCTGTACGTTTACTGTGGTGGGATTACCGTCTTTCGTTTCTCCTTGATTCCTCGGAGAACTACTTTAACTTTCGTATCTCACTTTTTCAACCGAATTTTAAGTCGTAAGTTTTTTGTTTCTAGTACCGTAGACCAGGGTAGTGAAGAAATCTTTATCTACCCCTTTATTACCTTTGTCACTCTATGAAATAAAAGAACCCGAGGTTTTAGTGACGTCTACCACTGACGTCGGTACTTAAATTTTCTACGAACGAGGAACCTTCTTTTGATACTGTTAGGATCTGTCGTATAATTTCTCGTCTCTGTAATGAAACGGTTGTTTACAGGTAGACCAGTTTCGAAATCCAAAAGGTCATCAGTACATACCTACACTCTCAACCTGGTATTTCTTTCGACTTACGGTTTCTTAACTACGAAAACTTGACATCACAATCCTGAGAACTCTTAGGGAACCTGTCGTTCCTCTAAGTTAGGATTTCCTTTAGTTGGGACTTATAAATAACCTTCCTGACTACGACTTCGACTTCGAGACTATGAAACGGGTGGACTACATTTCTTGACTGAGTAAACATTTCTGACACTACGACCTTTTCAACTTTCTTCCTCCTCTTCCCCTGCTGCCTCCTACTCTACCAACCTAACGTAGTACTGAGTTACATGTACTCAAACTCGTACGAAGTCTTCAACTACTACCTGTCCCTTCGGACCGCACGACGTCAAGTACCCAAGCGACACTCGACCTGTACTGACTCACTGACTTGACTTGACTTGGTTTCACTTGAAAAGTAACCAGACTAATTTTTGGGTGAGGAGGAAATTGAAGTGACTTATTTCTTTCTTTAATTTCCCCTCACACAAATCCTTTAAGTACTATTTGATACTTAAATTATACACCAACCTTATATAAATCTTTGTTTAGTGTCGTACACTGATTATTAAGATTTACAAACGTATACTTTATTAATGATAACACTTTATAAGTTAAATGAAGGTCTTTAGTTTTCTTAAATAATTATATTAACCGAAATGAGTTCTGGTGAGATTAAGTATTAGATTAAAAACGAATTTACCCTTAATCGGAGAACTGACTACACCACCCCGAGGAATGGGTGCATTCACAATAAAAGGGACACACGTGATCTAACATGGAGGATCGAAGAAAACACTAATCTTCATTAGTACACTTCTCAATATCCGTTATCTGACATGCTTCATCTTTTATAATACCAGACCGGAGATTTTAGGAGGATAACCGTATAGGGTAGATAACAAAAGAACATCGACAGTTTTATCTCTACTACAGGTTTCACTGGAACCTTTGGTGGTTCCACCGTCTTGGAGACAATGGTACGTAGACACTTACTGACATCTTATCATAAAAGGATGAGTGAGTAAGTGGGTAGGTCATGACAGAGACCTAGTACTTTATGTGAAGGTAACACGAACTTGTAACATTTAAACACCAGAATAAACGTATCTTGAATCAGATAAGGTTGATTGTATCAATTTTATTATTATGGTTATTCTTAATGGTCATAAGATGTGTAATAACAATTATAGATAATAACAATTAATAACAATGGTTATTAACAATTAATTATTATTTACAAAATAGGATACAACAAGAATTTCGTTTTAATATTACTCATAACTACCTCTTTTATTCCAATATCCGAGAAAACTTCCTATACAGTCAATCCTACTTTTACTATTTTCTGTTTTAATATTTTAGGTACTCCAAATTAAAAATAAATGTAGATTAAATTGGTGACCCTACAACAGAATCAAACCACTTTAATAAGATCTGACCCACCGAATTTGTCGTTTGTATAAAGAGTGTCTAGACCTCTGACCCTTTAGCTTCTAGTTCCGTCGTCGTCTAGACCACTCCTGTGAAAAGGACCAAACATCTACCGGAAGAGGAGTGCACCTCTCGTCTTTCTCCTTCGTTCGAGAGGACTCAAATAAGAAATTTTTCCGTGATTAGGGTAGTAGACTCGAGCTGGGAATGCTGGATTAATGGAGGGTATCCGGAGTAGAAGTTTATGGTAGTGTGACTCCTAATTTCAAAGCTGTATTTAAAACCCCTCTGCGTTTGTAAGTTAGGTATCGTCTACAGTTAAGTGTCTACCCCACCAGAAAAATAAATCAATACAACGAAATCAAGAATCGTCTTACGGAACATACACCACTTCAGCGAGTCAGCCCAGGCTGAGAAACGTTGGGGTCCCTGACATCGGATGGTCCGAGGCGGGAGGTACCCTAAGAGGTCAGTTCTCATGACCTCACCCAACGGTAAAGAAAGAGGTCCCCTAGAAGGGCTGGATCCCTAGCTTGGGACCAGAGGACGTAAGGTCCCTCTGTGAAATTGGAGACTCGGCCATCCGAAATTATTTATAAACTTACTTATTTACTTGTTTGTTTACTTGAGAAGTATCCTGGAACCCTATCTTAAGAATCGAAAAACTATGGAATCCAGGAGAATATACTTTTCAAAGATTAGTGCAGTTTGATACCACTAATGTCACTCTGTTATAATAAATTGGTACAAGATGTTTCGTAAAACAAATCTCGTTTTTGGAAGATTTCTTTGGTCAAAATTTTATCAGATCTTCCACATACATTAACACAAGTATGAAGATTTAATATCATGACAGATAAACAGTAACATCTAGAAACATTTAGTAATAAACTATTTTATCTTATGAGAAAGGAATGTTGTAGAAACAATATACGATCTTATGAAGAACCTCTCCAATGACAATTAAAATAAAAGAAATATTACTGTAAACTATAGAAAAGGAGTTATAAAATATTAATCCATCAAATTCCGATACATTTAGGTATACGAAACGTATTTTGAATATTTAGTTCTAACCACTTGGTACTTTACAGATCAAAACGTGTTACAAATACTTATTATTTCCCTTTGACTGAGTGAACACATGTAAGTCGAACGTTTTGTAGACGGTTTTACAGTGTGTTCCACATGAAGACTTATCTATAATCCAAAGGATCAAGGTGACTTAAGAGAATGACTTTCGAAAGTATCCTACACTTGTCTACGGATTAAACGATTAGATAATGTTTTTTTTTTGGTGATCCTAATACTCCATAACTGAAACGGAGATAACAAAAACTTTTCTATTTACTCTTTATCATCTTTGTTTTTGAATGATAAAACACTTTAAGACTTCTCAATGTATGCATAAGAAAATTTAATCCGTTACGGTTAACTATATAAAAACCTTAGAAAAACCTCTTATAAGAACACGAAGAATGGTAAACAGGTCAAGAGAACACCAAATATAAAGTTATCCGAGAAGTAAAGACTCATCATAAGACCGTCGACGAACCAAGAACAATTGCTTAAGTAAACCTACGTATAAGAAAGAAGTCAATTGTGTGAGTCTCGAAAGAGAAACACTTCATTTAGAAGATTAAAACAAACGAAGAGAACCAACAATCTACAACGACTATGTCGAAGGACTTTATACGACGGACTGTTAAAACCTAATTATTTCTAACTTAACGTACACCACTGTAAAAGTCAGTAGAATGTTCGTCGAGTATAAATGTCAAAATTCGACCATTCCCTTATCAGACAGTATAAGGTTTCTTTAACACGAAGTAAAATTCCGAAAGAATGATTATAGTTGTTCTTTCTAAAAGTTTATCAAGAAATCATAACGTAGGACTTCGGTCGTGAAATAAAAACATCTCAGAATCTCCACAGACTTATCTACCGAAAAAGAAACACAGACCTGAATCGATTGAAGATGAGTAGAAAATTCTTAGACAAACGTTCCTTCCTCTGGACCCAAGTTCGGGACCCAACCCTTCTATAAGACTTCTTCCTTTACAGTTGGGTGAGGTCATAAGAATGGACCTCTTAAAGTACCTGTCTCCTAGGACCGTCCATGTCAGGGTCAAGTCCAGTCAAGTCAAGTCAGTCAGTCAGCACAGACTGAGAAACACTGGGGTACTTAGCGTCGTGCGGTCCGGAGGGACAGGTTGTGGTTGAGGGACGCAAGTGAGTATGAGTACAGGTAGCTCAATCACTACGGTAGGTCGGTAGAGTAGGAGACAGTAAGGGAAGAGGAGGACGGCGGTTAGCGGGGGTCGTAGTTTCAGAAAAAGTTACTCAGTTGTGAAACGTACTCCACCGGTTTCATGACCTCAAAGTCGAAATCGTAGTAAGGAAGGTTTCTTTAGGGTCCCAACTAGAGGAAGTCTTACCTGACCAACCTAGAGGAACGTCAGGTTCTCTGAGAGTTCACAGAANCGTAGTTAAGAAGCCGCGAGTCGGAAGAAGTGCCAGGTTGAGAGTGTAGGTATGTACTGATGACCTTTTTGGTATCGGAACTGATCTGCCTGGAAACAACCGTTTCATTACAGAGACGAAAACTTATACGATAGATCCAACCAGTATTGAAAAGAAAGTTCCTCATTCGCAGAAAATTAAAGTACCGGAGTCAGTGGTAGACGTTCACTAAACCCTCGGGGGGTTTTATTTCAGACTGTGACAAAGGGGTAGATAAAGGGTACTTCACTACCCTGGTCTACGGTACTACGAAGTAAAAGACTTACAACTCGAAATTCGGTTGAAAAAGTGAGAGGAGAAAGTGAAAGTAGTTCTCCGAAAAATCGAGGAGAAGTGAAAGACGGTATTCCCACCATAGTAGACGTATAGACTCCACTAACTATAAAGAGGGTTAGATACCCCAACGTTTCTCAACCTGTGCTGACTCATTGATTGAGAGTGTATAAATGGGAAACCCAACGTCAAGTCCATGATAGAACAGACATTTCTGAAGAGGTTCGGATACGACTCCCGGTCTTCAGGGAGAATGTGGTGAGAGATCACAAACGGAGTAGTGTCGTACAATGGGTGGTGTCAATGGACAAAGATACAGATTATCGGGGCCAGTGATCTTTGATCTAAGAACTCACTGTCACTATACAGAAAGATTAGATCTCTGAGGTTTCGAACTATGGACCGTTCGTAAATTATTTTCAAATGACTTATTTCTTATCACACTAATATTAACAAATCTCGACAAATCATAGATACGGAGAAAACACATATTATACATATTTAATACAAAGACTAATAACTCACAAAATCATCTCAACTAACCTTTTTTTGAAAAACTTTCTCAAAAAGTCCAACGACCAATTAGTGAAACCCGGAAAAAAGTGGTTGTATGATTTTAGAAACCCACTCCTCCAAGGGGAAGAGTCCGATTGAGACATTTTAATAAGGACAACACAGAGTCAAATGAGTTTACCGAAACTTACCAGAGGACCCAAAATCTTCAAAATATCATACCTTCACTATTGAATATTGGACTTTCCACAAAATTTGTATATTTTAGTGTAACATATCGAAAATACCTTGATCATAAGGAGTCCTTTACCATATATACAATATTCCAACTACAGGACTTTAACAAGGGTTATTATGTTACATATTCTGAGTTCAATGACTTACTTTCGTAACAAAATTATATACAAACACTGTCATTACTGAGTAATTTGAATTGAGTAAACTATTCTAATTTGGTAATCGACTTTCTTTTTAAATTAAGAAAGTAATTTTTTTTATGACCGACTAGACCAGACGACGAATATTATGACTTGTCACTCTATTCTTGTAATCAACTTATAAATAGTATGGTTCGTAGAACCATGTATGTCTCCACCACACAACACCATTTCTTAGGTGGACGGTTATGTTCTCTACTTTCTCACTCTGTGTTGACTCGTGTCTGTCTGTGTGTGTGTGTGTGTGTGTGTGTGGTTAGTAGAATGTACAAGAACAACAACAAATTAACGATTCAGTACAGACAGAGAAAACGTTGAGTCACCTGACATCGGGTGCTCCCAGGATACAGGTACCCTAAAAGGTCCACTTTTATGGCGTTACCCAACAGTAAAAGGAAGAGGTCCCCTAGAAGGACTGGGTTCTTAGCTTGGACTCAGTAAATACAGAGGACGTAACCGTCCACCTAAGAAATGGTGACCCGGTGGACCCTTCACGTGTGGATACATATAGTAAATTAAATTTGGAATGCTATCTTGATACTACGTACTAAATGACAGAGGTAAAATATTAACTCTTTTAACTCGTACTATCTCCATTTAAAGCACAACTCTAAACGTCTCAATCAGTCATTATGTCACACTGAAACTTTGGTTTATACGAACTCTTATTAACCGTTATCTAAACTATGTTATCGACGAGAACCTTGAAATCTGTGACTGGTTAAATTAAACACATGATTTTAAGGAAAACTATCAGAATATTTCGTTTTATTATATAGTAACAATTTTCTCAAGTGTCCACGGTATTCCCTCTAATATTAGAATAATACATATTGTTCTCAAACACGTCGAAACATTTCTTATTAAATTGTATAAAGAAAACACAAGAATTTAAAGAAAAAAGAGATAATCAAAAAAAAAAAAATTCTTTTACTGAGTGAATTCGTGTCTATGACGAAGAGAACAACCACGAACGTGTACCTATTTGACTGTAGAGATTAATCCAAAAGAACTTATATTCGTCCCAACAAAAAAAAACGGTCATCTCAAATAGTACTCTATTTTATGTTTCTTGTAAATATGGTAAGAAGTGACCTATGTACACTTTTTAACTTTCATTCTTCATAGACTAGACTATTACTCACTGACGATTGTCAAACCTTCCGAAGATTATCCTATGTTTCAATGATTTACTATCCCTTTCTATAGAAAATTACTTTGTGGACTCATACCTATTGTCACGTGTAAAAGAAAGAAATACCTTTCGTCAATTGTCATTACGACATATATTACTTATAAAGGTTTCTACGATTCCCTTACATTTAATCGATGTTGATGTATTTACCCATTTCTATCGGGAGCTCAATATTTACTTTTTACTAGACGACCTAATTGGGTACAAAGGTGTCGATAATCTCGGTCCTCCTCCCCAATGAGATTCGTAATTGTTCAATATAGAGTAGGGCAAACGTTTAGTGTTCCAATGGTCAGTGGTAGGGGGTTAATAGAGATGTTCACCACGTGGTTAAACTATAAGTTTATCCTAAATATCCCGTCATCATTTATTTTTTTGTTTTTATTTTTAGATTTATTCCTGAGAAGTAACCTTCTCCCCTCGGGATCATGATTTGGGAAAGAAGTCCGGACTAGATCGTTGTCATTAGGGTCACCGTCTCAACATGAAGTGAATTTTAAAAATTAATAAAAAGAAAACTTTTACATTTAACAAGTGTACTATCAAAGGTTCGTATATTTTCAGTACGATTTTTCATTTGGAAAGAAGGTAAGAGAACAAAGATAATGGGTCTCCGTTGTGGTAATGTCCAAACTCAGAGAAGAGTCTAATATGTAAATAAAATTTATTCCCTCACAAAGACTCACGAGACATTACATATAAAGGGGTACCTCGTATAATTTACGTGATAGGGTGTGGAAATCTCATATACACCTTATTTTTTAATTTAAACGGATCGATAAGACAGTAGTATACGAATTATACTATACATTTAACAACTGTACAGACGGGAAACACCGGAGTCGATGGACTCTTGAAGGTATGGTCGTCACCTTACTTACTGTCCAGTCTAGGTCGTCACACACAAATTAATTGAAAGTCACTCGATTGTACTCTTTTTCTTATGTAGAAACAAGAATTATTTCGGAGTTAAACGAATAGGGTCGTAATATCATGGAAAGACCGTCGATCCACTAAATCTTTCTTTTAAGACAGTACATACACCTTTCTAACTACCGAGATAGAGTACTTGACTAATGTCTTAAAAGTATTCTGATCTCTTCGTCTCTGAGAACTTCCCTTGTTTTTATGGAACACCCATGGTCCTAGGTCCCCTTTCCTCATCACTGGGGTGTTCTCTGACTCGGTCTGAAAGGACACACACGAATCCTCAGAGACTACCTCCACACCTAACTCTCACCGGACGACGTCCTAGCCCCGTGACGGTTGTCGTTAGGACCCTCCGTGTCGTACGACCGTATGCAAGA
Organism: Capra ibex; assembly: GCA_006410555.1. NCBI lineage: Eukaryota > Metazoa > Chordata > Mammalia > Artiodactyla > Bovidae > Capra > Capra ibex. Next base: position 85,065,741 of record SJYO01041852.1, read on the forward strand.
AAGCCCCTTCCAGTGGTAATACAGTAATGAAGATGGTATCAAACCGGAGTCCGGTTTGATCTCTCTCCCTCGTGTCGAGGTGGGTAGTCGTCTTTTAACCTACTTTCTAAATGACTCATACCGGGACGGGTGGTCTCGTTCTGGGTCAAAGGGAGGGTTGGGGGGTCGGTCAGGGAGGGTAGTCCTTCGAAGGTGTTAGGAGAATAGGAGTAGGTAGTCTTCCGTCTCTCTTATTTTCGGTTTTAGTGTCTTTTTATTGGTTTTACTAGTGTACCTAGGGTCGAAACACATTGAGTCATCTGATACTCGGTACGGTACATCCTGGTAGGTTCTAACTGTCCAGTACCACCTCTCAAGACTGTTTTGCACCAGGTGACCTCTTCTCTTACCGTTTGGTGAAGTCGTAAGAATGGAACTCTTGGGGTACTTGTCATACTTTTCCGTTTTTCTATACTGTGATTTTCTACTTGAGGGTTCAACCATACTAGGTAATACGATGACCTCTTCTTGTATCTTAATCAAGGTCTTCCTTACTTCTCCGACTCGGTTTAGTCTTTGTCACGGGTCAACACCTACACATACCACCATTTTCATTTTAGACTACGACATTTCTTGTTATAATGTATCCTTGGACCTTACAATCCAGGTACTCAGTTCCATTTAATCTTTACCAGTTGTCCTCTACCGTTCTCACTTGTAGTTGTAAAATCCTTAGTCGCTTGATTTTACCTGGACTTACCCGCATAATAACACCCGTTCTTAGGGAGTTTTTACCTCATCAGGAGTATCAGTTGTTTTCTCAGGTTTTACGTTATAAGTCGTGTTCGAGTTTTTGCTGTCTTACTAGAGACAAGTAAAGGGTCCATTTGGTAAGTGATAGTGTCATTAGGATCAGATACAGAGTTGGTGACTATAACTTCTTCCACTTCAACTTGCCTAGATACTTCTGGATGTTCTGTAAGATCTGTATTTGGTTTTTTCTACAGAAAAAGTAATGTCGCCTGACCTTACGTTTTCGTCTTTAAGTCCTCTGTAGACCTCATTATCCGTTCAAACCGGAATCACATGTTTTACTTCATCCCGTTTCCGATCGTTCTCAAAACGGTACTGTCACGTGACCAGTATTATTTGCAGAACAAGGTTTTTGTGTTCTCTACTGAGATGTGTACCTGTAATGGTCTACCAGTTATGGATTTAGTTTAACTAATATAAGAAACGTCGGTTTCTACCTCTTCGAGATATGTCAGTCGTTTTTGTTCTGACCCTCGACTGACACTGAGTCTAGTACTTGAGGAAACGGTTGAGATTAACCGTTTAAGTCTGAATTTAACTTCTTTCATCCCTTTTGGTGATCTGGTAAGTCCATACTGGATTTATTTTAGGGAATACTAATATGTCACCTTTACTGTTTATCTAAGTTCCCTAATCTAGACTATCTCTCTCGAGGGCTTCTTGATACCTGCCTCCAAACACTGTAACATGTCCTCCGTCACTAGTTCTGGTAGGGGTTTTTCTTCTTTCCGTTTTTCTGTTTCACCAACAGACTCCTCTAGAATGCTTATCAACTCTTTTCTGCTTTTCGTTTTCCGTTTCGTCTTTTCCTTTCCATATGGGTAAACTTACGTCTCAAGGTTTATTATCGTTCCTCTCTATTCTTTTGGAAAACCTGAAGGGACCACCGAGTCTCCAATTTCACAGACGGACCTTACGTCCTCTGGTCCCAAGCCAGGGACCCAGTCCTTCTAGGGGACCTCTTCCTTTACCGTTGCGTGAGGTCATGAGAACGGACCTCTTAGGGTACCTCTCTCTTCGGACCATCCGATGTCAGGTACCCCAACGTTTCTCAGCCTGTACTGACTCGCTGAAGTGAAAGTGAAAAGAGTTACTAGTCACGTTCCTTTATCTCCTTTTGTTATCTTACCCTTTCTTATCTCTAGAGAAGTTCTTTTAATCTCTATGGTTCCCTTGTAAAGAACGTTTCTACCCGTGTTATTTCCTGTCTTTGTCATACTTGGATTATCTTTGTTTTCCATAATTCTTCTCTACCGTTCTTATGAGTCTTCTTTATATGTTTTTCTAGAATTACTGAACCTATTGGTGTTACCACACTAGTGAGTGGATCTCGGTTTGTAGGACCTCACACTTCAGTCCACCTGGAATCCTTCGTAGTGATGTTTATTTCGATCATCTCCACTACCTTAAGGTTTGCTGGATAAAATTTAGAATTCTACTACGACAATTTCACGATGTGAGTTATACGGTCGTGTAAACCTTTTGAGTCGTACCGATGTCCTGTCCTTTTCTAGTTAAAAGTAAGGTCAGGGTTTCTTTCCGTTACGGTTTCTTACAAGTTTGATGACTTGTTAATATAAGTAAAGTGTACGATCGTTCCAGTACGAGTTTTAGGAAGTTCGATCCGAAGTTATCATGTACTTGGTTTTTGAAGGTCTACATGTTCGATCTAAATCTTTTCCGTCGTCATGGTCTCTAGTTTAATGGTTGTAGACAACCTAGTGTCTTTTTCGTTTCCCTTAAAGTGTTTTTTTAGATGAAGTAAACGATACGATTTCGGAAACTGACACACCTAATGTTGATTGACACCTTTTAAGAGTCTCTACCCTTATGGTCTGGTGGAATGGACGGAGGACTCTTTAGTCATATATCCAGTTCTTCGTTGTCAATCTTACCCTGTACTCTGTTATCTGACCAAGGTTCAACCCTTTCCTCAGACAGTTCCGACATATAACAGTGGGACGAATAAATTGAATATACGTCTCATATAGTACACTTTACGACCCGACCTACTTTAAATTCGACTTTAGATCTAACGGTCCTCTTTATAGTTATTGGAGTCTATACGTCTACCGTGGTGGGAATACCGTCTTTCTCTTCTCCTTCATTTCTTGGAGAACTACTTCTACTTCCTCCTCTCACTTTCTCGACCGGATTTTGAGTTGTAAGTTTTATGATTCTATTACCGTAGGTATTGTTTCTAATACCGCGACCAGGGTAATGAAGTACCGTTTACGTCTCTTTTACTTTTGTCACTGTCCGAAATAAAAGGACCCGAGGTTTTAGTGACGCCCGTCACTGACATCGGTACTTTAATTTTCTGTGAACGAAGAACCTTCTTTTGGATACCACTTGGCGTTAAGTCAAGTCAAGTAAAGTCAACGAGTCAGCACAGACTGAGAAACACTGGGGTACTTGACGTCGTGTGGTCCGAAGGGACAGGTAGTGGTTAAGGACCTCGAACGAGTTTGGGTACAGGTAACTCAGTCACTACGGTAGGTTGGTAGAGTAGGAGACAACAGGGGAAGAGGAGGGTGGAAGTCAGAAAGGGTCTTAGTCCCAGAAAAGGTTACTCAGTCAAGAAGTGTAGTCGACTGGTTTCATAACCTCAAAGTCGAAGTCGCAGTCAGGAAGGTTACTTATAAGTCCTGACTAGCGGAAATCCCAACTGACCAACCTAGAGGAACGAAAGGTTCCCTGAGAGTTCTCAGAAGAGGTTGTGGTGTCAAGTTTTCGTAGTTAAGAAGAGGTAAGTCGAAAGAAATATCAGGTTGAGAGTGTAGGTGTGTACTGATGACCTTTTTGGTATCGAAACTGATCTGTCTGGAAACAACCGTTTCATTACAGAGACGAAAAAAAAAAAAATTTGAAATAAAATGAAATGTTATGACATAACCAAAACGGTATGTAACTGTACTTAGGTGGTGCCCACATATGTTCGAGGGTTAGGACTTAGGGGGAGGGTGGAGGGTGGGGTATAGTAGAGAGACCTAGTAGGGGTACGTGGTCGCGGTTCGTAGCACATAGGACACAGCTTGTATCTGACCGTGAAGCAAAGAATGTACTGTCATATGTACAAAGTTACGGTAAGAGGGTTTAGTAGGGTGGGAGAGGGAGAGGGAGTCTCAGGTTTTCAGACAAGATATGTAGACACAGAGAGAACGACAGAGTGTATGTCCCAGTAGTAACGGTAGAAAGATTTAAGACATATATACACAGTCATATGACATAACCACAAAAAGAAAGACCGAATGAAGTGAGACATATTAGCCGAGGTCAAAGTAGGTGAAGTAATCTTGACTAAGTTTACATAAGAAAAATTACCGACTCATTATGAGGTAACACACATACATGGTGTCGAAAGTATAGGTAAGTAGACGACTACCTGTAGATCCAACAAAGGTACAGGACCAATAATATTTGTCACGACGCTACTTGTAACCCCATGTACACAGAGAAAGTTAAGACCAAAGGAGCCACACATACAGGTCGTCACCCTAACGACCCAGTATTTCGTCGAGATAAACGTTAAAAAATTCCTTAGAGGTGTGACAAGAGGTTTCACCGACATGATCAAACGTAAGGGTGGTTGTCACATTCTCCCAAGGGAAAAGAGGTGTAGGAGAGGTCGTAAATAACGAACATCTGAAAACCTAACATCGGTAAGACTGACCACACTTCACCATGGAGTAACACCAAAACTAAACGTAAAGAGATTATTACTCACTACATCTCGNTACAACTCGTAGAAAAGTACACAAACAATCGGTAGGCATACAGAAGAAACCTCTTTACAGAGAAATCAAGAAACCGGGTAAAAAACTAACCCAGTAAATAAAAAGACCTCAACTCGACGTACTCAACGAACATATAAAAACTCTAATCAACAAACAGTCAACGAAGTAAACGATAATAAAAGAGGGTAAGTCTTCCGACAGAAAAGTGGAATGAATATCAAAGGAAATAACACGTCTTCGAAAATTAAAATTAATCTAGGGTAAACAAATAAAAACGAAAATAAAGGTCTTAAGACCCTCCACCTAGTATCTCCTAGGACGACACTAAATACAGACTCTCACAAAACGGATACAAGAGGAGATCCTCAAAATATCAAAGACCAGAATGTAAATCTAGAAATTAGGTAAAACTCAAATAAAAACACACACCACAATCTTTCACTAGATTCAAAGTAAGAAAATGTTCACCAACTGGTCAAAAGGGTCGTGGTGAACAATTTCTCTAACAGAAATGGGCAACATATAAGAACGGAGGAAACAGTTTCTATTCCACAGGTATACACACACCTAAATAGAGACCCGAAAGATAAAACAAGGTAACTAGATATAAAGACAGAAACACGGTCATGGTATGACACAATTACTGACACCGAAACATCATCTTGGACTTCAGTCCGTTCAACTAAGGAGGTCAAGGTAAGAAGAAAGAGTTCTAACGAAACCGATAAGCTCCAAAAAACATAAAGGTATGTTTAGAACTTTAATAAACAAGATCAAGACACTTTTTACACCGACCATCGAACTATCCCTAACGTAACTTAAACATTTAACGAAACCCATCATATGAGTAAAAGTGATATAACTAAGAAGGCTAGGTACTTGTACCATATAAAGAGGTAGATAATCACAGGAGAAACTAAAGAAAGTAGTCACAAAATATCAAAAGATATATATCCAGAAATCAAAGAAATCCATCTATATAAGGATTCATAAAATAAGAAAAGTAACGTTACCACTTACCTTAACAAAGGAATTAAAGAAAAAGATGAAAGAGTAATAAGCACATATCCTTACGTTCCCTAAAGACACACAACTAAAATATAGGACGTTGAAATGATATAAGTAACTAATCGAGATCATTAAAAGACCACCTCAGAAATCCCAAAAGGTACATCTCCTAGTACAGTAGACGTTTGTCACTCTCAAAATGAAGAAGAAAAGGTTAAACCTAAGGAAAATAAAGAAAAAGACGAGACTAACGACACCGGTTTTGAAGGTCTTGATACAACTTATCATCGCCACTTTCACCTGTGGGAACAGAACAAGGACTGAAATCCCCTTTACGAAAGTTAAAAAGTGGTAACTCCTATTACAAACGACACCCAAACAGTATATATCGAAAATAATACAACTCCATACAAGGAAGATAAGGACGAAAGACCTCTCAAAAATAGTATTTACCTACAACTTAAAACAGTTTCCGGAAGAGACGTAGATAACTCTATTAGTATACCAAAAATAAAAAGTTAAACAATTACACCACTTAATGTAACTAACTAAACGCCTATAACTTCTTAGGAACGTAGGGACCCTATTTCGGGTGAACCAGTACCACATACTAGAAAAATTACGCAACAACCTAAGACTAACGATCTTAAAACAACTCCTAAAAACGTAGATACAAGTAGTCACTATAACCGGACATCAAAAGAAAAAAACACCGCAGAAACAGTCCAAAACCATAATCCCACTACCACCGGAGTATCTTACTCAAACCTTCAAATGGAAGGAGACGTTAAAAGACCTTCTCAAACTCATCCTATCCACAATCGAGCAGAGATTTAAAAACCATCTTAAGTCGACACTTCGACAGACCTGGACCCGAAAACAAACGACCTTCTAAACACTAATATCAAAGTTAAAGGTACGAACACTACTCAGACAATTCTAAAAGATAAAGAAGGACCAAGTCAAAACCTTGCAACGTGAAAAGATTCTTAAACAGGTAAAGAAGGTACAACAGGTAAAATAACCGTATATTAACGACTATCATCGGAGAATACTAGGAAACATAAAGACACAACAGACAACACTAGAGAAGTAAAAGTAAAGATTAAAATAACTAAACTTAAAAGAGAGAAACAAAGAACTACTCAGATCGATTACCAAACAGTTAAAATAAATAGGAAAGTTTCTTGGTCATAAAACGAAACAACTAAAAACAATACCAGAGAAAACAAAGAAAACGTAAATAAAGACGGGATTAAAAATTCTAAAGAAAGGAAAATGATTGAGACCCCAAGAGGTAAAGAAGGAAAAGATAAACGAAATCCACATCTCAATCCAATAAATAAACTGAAAAAAGAACAAAGAACTCCATACGGACATAACGATACTTGAAAGGAGAATCGTGACGAAAATATCACAGGGTGTCCAAAACCCAACAACACAAAAGTAAAAGTAAGCAAAGATACGTATTAAACTAAAGAAAAAACTAAAGAAGACACTAAACAACCAATAAGTCTTCGCACAACAAGTCGGAGGTATACAACCCTAAAAATTATCAAAAAGAGGACATTAACTCTAGATTAGAATCACGTAATACCAGTCTTTTCTACGAACCTTACTAAAGTTAAAAAAACTTAAATAGTTCCAATCTAAATACCGGGTCCTATACTAGATAGGACCTTTTCCAAGGTACTTGTGAACTCTTACAGAGACGGAAAATTATAAGACAGATCCAACCAGTATCGAAAAGAAGGTTCCTTTTTCCCAGAAAATTAAAGTTTTAGTGAGTAGTAGACGTCACTAAAACCTCGGGGAGTTTTATCATTATAGAGTAATTTTTTAAATAAAAAGATTACTCTCAACTACAACTTGTAGGAAAATACATGAACAAACGGTAAACATTAAGAAGGAAACTACTTTACAGACAAGTTAACTAGTAAAATTAATTAATTAAGTCCAAAAAAAAAAAATAACGATGCAAAACTCTCCAGAAATCCGAAGGGACCACCGAGTCTGCCATTTCGCAGACGGACGTTACGTTCTCTGGGTCCAAGTTAGGGACCCACCCCTTCTAGGGGACCTCTTCCTTTACCGTTGGGTGCGGTCATGAGAACGGACCTTTTAAGGTACCTGTCTCCTCGGAACATCCGATGTCAGGTACCCCAACCGTTCCTCAGCCTGTGTTGACTCACTGAAGTGAAGTGAAAATCTATAAGGTCTATGTTTAGAAATTACACTAGACACTAATCTTTTATAAAAGAGACCCTTTTATAACAGAGTAAGACATTAAAACAAAGGTAAAACAAATATTACATAAGACGTCTCGTTTGTAAGAATTAAAACTACTTCACGTTAAATAGTTTAATTTCTTCACAATACCTAACACGATGCGTACGGTATAGAATCTTGAGACGGATCAAGTTCCAATGTTTATAATAGAGATCTTCAAAATACTAAAATCCTAAATTTAAATCAAGATATTACTGAAAATTAATTAAAAATATGTACCTAACTTCATAACTCGTTTCAAATGATGAAACGGGGGTCATGACGGGTCAGAACCAATGACACCGAGATATTGTCAATAACTTTGGGGTTTAGATTCGGTTCTTTTTAACAAAATCGATGGAATCTAGAGTAAACGTACTCTTGTAATCTTGGTTACAGACTTAGAGATATTTCCATACGATATTAAAACAACCTTAATGTAACTTTGATATTTAGTTAGACCCCCTTGACTGTATAAAGTAAGGTACGTGTATCATTTAAGGGGGTAAACGAATCCAGAGTCAGAAAAGAGTAACAGGGACATGTCCAGAAAATACAGTAGACTGTCTAAATAGGGATTTCTAAGAAATAAAAATCACAATGACATTTACCGTAATTTTCAAGTTATAGCTAATAGGAAACGATCATATATCTTTATATTAAACATAAACATATAAAGAACATAGGACGTCGGAATGATCATCGAAAGAAAATGTAAGGTATCGTAAAAGATGTGTCAGTAATATATCAGACGTTTATATCAAATGAAGAAGGTAAATATTTGACATATGGTAAATAAATAAAAATAACAAAGGATTTGTTCGAATCTTGGAGATTACACTTAAAGTAAACTTTCCGACTCTTATCACTGCGAATGGACAAGGACCAGACTCTCTTTTACATAAGTAAAATAGATCGAAAAAAGTCGACATTACTATAAAAGTAAAATCAAACCGCTATAAAATTTATTCAGTAAGGTGGTAGAAGACTGAACGATACCTCGATTGGATGTCAGTAAAGATAGAAACAAAAAGACATGGATAAAGTAGAAAAAAGAGACCGACGAAAATTCTAAAAAGAAAGAGTGACAAAATTCGCTGAACTAAAACTACACGGAGTGATCATTAAAAGAAATAAAACACACAAACCCTAATTTTCTCGAGGAACCTAAATATCCGCAAAGTAAAAGTAATTTGAACCTATATAAACTCAGTAATCAAGTAACTTATAAAAAGAATGGGGTAGGAAGGAGAAGTTTCTGAGAGCAATGTTAATGTACATATATGAATGTCAACAGAATGTCGAGTGACTGAAAGAAAGAAGATGGGACCCCTTGAAAATAAGATGAAACTACCATCCTTTAAATCAAAATTGAGTAACTAAAAAAAAGAAACGGGATTAAGGGGAATCTTCCCCCTTAAACTTTGAAAACTTTGAATTTTTTTGAATAAAAAATACCATTAGTTATCAAGAACTTCAAACATACGATGTAGTCTAATAATATATCTCTCCTCTCAGTCTTAACAAAGACACTTAAACAAAAGTCGGAGAAAAAGAGAGACTAAGAGAAAAAGTACCAAAAGATAACAATACAGAAGTTCAAGTGATTGGAAAATAAGACATTACAGTTTAAGTAACAGGGTATGATCACACCAAAAAAAATAGACACAAAAGTAATGGGATGTATTAGTTTGATCTTTGAACTAAACATATAAAAATTATAGAGGGTACGGTGACGTAAAATGTCTACTCCTTTACCTCTGTGTCTCATCTATTCTTTAAATGGGTTCTAAACTCGTTAATTCTTCACCTATGGTCCTATGTTTAGTTCCTATGTTTAACTGAAAATTAGTCGTGACCATAGGAATAAAATTTACCGCTTAGAGATTGAGTATGATTAGAAAAGATTTCGTAAATCTGTTCACGAACCACCTATTTTCCTATAAAATTTTACGAGTACCAACAATAGTCACACCATTTGATAACTGTTCGGTGTTGTGAAGAAGTACTATCTTTTGAGTGTAATGCTAAGAAGAATTTTTGGGAGGACTAGGAAATAGTAGTTGTGTCCGAAAAGGTAGGGGAAACAAAAAGGAAGATATCATCTTAAAAGATTGACATACACAGGAACTTATTACTCACCTTCCATCCCACCTACCACCCGGTTCATTTCAAAATCCCATGTCTGTGGGACGAACTACCCGTCACCCACTTTACGACGACTGTTGGTAGTTTCTTCTAATGGTCTATGGTCATTCTTGTGTATAATACTGAAGAACATGGTACCTATTCCTGACCCGTCAAAAGTTCCCGAAGAAACCGAGGTACTCCAAAGATCTCAACAACGTGTGTCACTGTGTTGCGGTCTATCACGGCAACAGTAGTCATAGATACACTCATCATTGTGGGATCTTGTCACCTCAAATGTTGGTACTCTTCGTCGACGGGAAACCCCAATGGTCCATCCAATGTCTTACTACCAAATTTAACCTTGAGTCAACTCCCGTCCCACCGGAGACGGATGATTAAAAAGAGTGACGTCGTCCTGGAGAATTCCAGACCGATATGATAGAATTTACGATGGTTTTATAGTGGAGAATATTGGGGAAGGAGGGAAGGACAAACGAATTAAAGAGGAGAAAGATGTGACCCCTTGAAAATAAGATAGAACTCCCTTCCTTAAAATCAAGATTGAGTAGTAAAAAAAGAAAAGGCATTCAGAGGAATCTCTCATCTAAAACTTTGAATTTTTTTTTTGAATATAAAGGATACCACTTGTCAGAAAAAAACTAAAACTCCCACATACGATGTTGTAGTAATATGTTTATTTCTCTTAGTCTTTATTACTTTTCCCCTCTTTTCATAGTCAAAAATAAAGTTTATATAGACAGAGGGGTCGATCTGGCACTTACGGAGTTCCTATTCCTCGCACAAAAATTTTTGTTTCCCTTTTTAATTTTTTAATTTTTTTTTATTTTTGTTTCCCTTATTCTAAACTCACGTATATCCAAATGAGTTCTATTTAACAGTCAAGAGAGGTAAAGAGTAATGAACAATGATATGATCTCCTTTCAGATAAGACAAGTACGTAGGACGTGTTAAAATAGGGACTTTTAACACATGACCCGATTATTAAGTGAAGACACGATGTCTCCATTAAATAAAATATTCCGATTATAAACAAAGGGATTAAAATCCTTGACCATATAATTAAAAAGGGGAAATTGGGACTAATATTGTATATTGATAAATATAATTTAGAGTAACACATTCGGAGAATCTTAGTATAGAGACTTACGACAATTCAACCGTTGGACAGAGTAAAACACCAACAAGTCAGCGAGTCAGTACAGGCTGAGAAACCGTGGGGAACCTGACGTCGTACGGTCCGAAGGGACAGGAAGTGGTAAGGGTCCCGAACGAGTTTGAATAGAGGTAACTCAGTCACTACGGCAGGTTGGTAGAACAGGAGACAGCAGGGAAAGAGGACGGAAGTTAGAAAGGGTCGTGGTCGTAGTCATTTATATAGAGTGACAAATGACAATTTATGGTCCTAGTAGTGTGAAAAAGAACACAAATTTTATAGACAAGGTATAAAAGTCTACACATATCCGTTAATATAAATTTTGTGATAACCTCTAAATTACTTAACCATCTGTAAAATACAACATATAAACCTGAATGTTAAGTATCGATTTTACGTCAAATTTCATTTATTACATGTTTAATCTTATACATTTTTAATATTAATCATCGGAGTAGACGATACATATCTGTGTTTCGTTGTAATTTTTTTTAGAGTAAACTCGAATAATTAAAGTCATCATTCTTGACACCTAAGTGTAAGACTTCTTAGTGAATCATTACAGTTAACTTATGCAAGTAAAACACCAAAACTCTTTTACACATTGAAGACAATGACTCGGTTTTTATTTGTCCCACTATCACATGTCGGAACTTGATGAGGAAAGGGTTGACTCACGGTCTTATTAATTACGGAAATTCAACATGACGGTCTCTTTTGAGAACTCTCAGGGAACCTGTCGTACCTCTAGTTTAGTCAGTTAAGATTTCCCTTAGTTAGGACTTATAAGTAACCCTCGTGACTAAGACTTCGAGGTTATGAAACCTGTGGAATACACTTCTTGACTAAGTAACCTTTTCTGGGGATACGACTCTTTCTAACCCCCGTTCTCCTCTTCCCACACTGTCTCCTACTCTACCAATCCACCGTAGTGACTGAGCTACCTGTACTCAAAGTCGTCTGAGGACCTTTACCACTTTCTGTCTCTTCGGACCACATGACATCAGGTACCCCAGAGTTTCACATTCTGTATTGAATCGCTGACTTGTTGTTGTTGATTATTTGAACCCAGGTGAACGTGCTTCATTTTGGTTAGATAACTGTGCCCCAACACCACTTCCTTTCACAGCACAAAAAGTGTCCCGGTTCGTTCCTCAGGCCCTGGCGATCACGAATTTTTCTGGTTTCAAGGGTCACTCAAAGTTGTTTCGTAAAAATTTCCGGTCCACTCCATCCTGTAGGGTCCCATACACTAGTCGAACACATGTCAAGAGCCTAACCAATTAACACTCTATCGTCCCACCATAGTGTCCCAAATTGTAATAGTTAGGAATTGGTCATCCAGACCCCCGATTCGTAAGTACCAGTAGTTCATCAATTAAAGAAGGTAAACGACTCCCAAGACCGTAGACACCGAGTCTACCATTTTCGCAGACAGATGTTACGTCCTCTGGACCCAAGCTAGGGACCCAACCCTTCTAGGAGACCTCTTCCTTTACCGTTGGGTGAGGTCATGAGAACGGACCTTTTAGGGTACCTACCTCCTTACACCATCCGATGTCAGGTACCCCAGAGTTTGTCAACCTGTGCTGACTCGTTGAAGTGAAGTGAAGAATTGACCGTAGGTATTTCATTGAGTCTTTTACACGTAGTTTATGATAATAGTTCAACAAGTCTCTCCTCGACGACGACGATTCAACGAAGTCAGCACAGGCTGAGACATGGTGGGGTATCTACCGTCGGGTGGTCCGAGGGGGTAAGGACCCTAAGAGGTCCGTTCTTGTGACCTCACCCAACGGTAAAGGAAGAGGTTACGTATTTTCACTTTTCACTTTCACTTCAGCGAGTCAACACAGGCTGAGAATCGTTGGGGTACCTGACGTCGATGACGTCTCCTTTACCCCCTCCCTAGACCCGGTCCTTCTGGGGTATCCTAGGACGACGAAATTGAGGATTCTATGGACAAAAGAACGGAAATACCGACCCCGTAACCTAACCTAGTTAACACCCGAGTGATAAAACGTACTTATAATTATGTCCTTTTAATAGGAAACTTTGTTTTATCTTTAAATTAATCAATACAAATAAAAAAAATAGTCTTTTATGTTATCAACAGAGAGTCAGTACAGATTGAGAAACGTTGAGATACCTGACATCGGGTGGTCCGAGGAGATAGGTACCTTAAGAGGTCAGTTCTTATTAACACACCTATCGGTAAAAGGAAGAAGTCCCCTAGAAGGACTGAGTCCCTGTCTTGGGTCCAGAGGACGTACCGTCCGTCTAAGAAATGTCAGACTCGGTGGTCCCTTCGGTCGACAGTGATATACATTTTAAATAAGAAAGAGGCACTTATTTCTCAAAGGAAAAACTTAATTTAAAATCTTTTACGTTATTTCGTACTAGTACTACCTTACAACTCTGATTTAATCTTAAAAAAAAACTTTAACCACACAAAACGGAAGAAAGATCAGAAGATTTGTTGAATTGACTTTAGTGTATCGACGAGAGTTATAACATAAGAAGTTTTCTAAAAGGGTCGCGTTTACCCTTTTTAGTCACTACAAAAATTAGAATTTTTGTAATAAGGGGTCCGGAAAATACAACCTTGTCTACTAAAAGTAGTCGGCGAAAAGAGGAGAACCATCACCGGTATCTATATAGAACACAAAATAAATCTTTTGTCGGACAGTGTGTGTGTAACGGTGGACGACAAAGAAAGGAGGATATATGGTGTGGTTTGTCTAGTAAAGAATGTAACGAACGGGTCGTTAAAGTTGGTTCAACAAAAAAGGATTATTGGTCTGGATTCCTCATCTCGACGTCTTGTAACTGGTCGTTTCTAAAGATTCCCAACCTTTTGTCATTCATCTTAAACCGCGACAGTCCGGAGGAAGGACTTGGTGTGGTTTCTCACTCTTCCCTGTTTACGCCAAACATCTAGGGTCTTCGTGTAATTACGTGAAATAGTAGAGATCCTAAGGAAGGTCGAACTTTATAGAATAAAGTAATACTTTATAACCACCGTCCCAAAAATGACAACAACAGAAAAAAATATACGTCTGGGAAGTAAAAGTGGTTTTAGAACACTCTATTTACAGATACCCTTAGTAAATGGTACTTTAAGTGAGAGTAACCAATGGTAGAATTACCAAGAGATACAAAAGACTCGTCTAACCTTTTATAATAAAATCACGAAGGTTCTTCAGATAATGACCAACTGTTCTGATTGATCAGGGTCTTTATCTTACAGTTTGGTCTGAAGGTCGGGATTGACTTAAATCTCTGGAGTCAAGTCAAGTCAAGTCAAGTCAACGAGTCAGCACAGGCTGAGAAACGCTGGGGTACTTAGCGTCGTACGGTCCGGAGGGACAGGTAGTGGTTGAGAGCCTCAAGTGAGTCTGAGTGCAGGTAGCTCAGGTACTACGGTAGGTTGGTAGAGTAGGACCCAGTAGGGGAAGAGGAGGACGGGGGTTAGGGAGGGTCGTAGTCTCAGAAAAGGTTACTCAGTCGAGAAGCGACCTCGAAGTCGAAATCGTAGTAAGGAAGGTTTCTTTAGGGTCCCGACTAGAGGAAGTCTCAGGTGACCAACCTAGAGGAACGTCAGGTTCCCTGAGAGTTCTCAGAAGAGGTTGTGGTAGTTAAGTTTTCTTAGTTAAGAAGCCGTGAGTCGGAAGAAGTGTCAGGTTGAGAGTGTAGGTATGTACTGGTGTCCTTTTTGGTATCGGAACTGATCCGCCTGGAATCAACCGTTTCATTACAGGGACGAAAACTTATATGATAGATCCAACCAGTATTGAAAAGAAGGTTCCTCCTTCGTAGAAAATTAAAGTACCGACGTCAGTGGTAGACGTCACTAAAACCTCGGGTCTTTTTATTTCAGACTGTAACAAAGATGACAAGGGGTAGATAAAGGGTATTTCACTACCCTGGCCTTCGGTACGAGAGACAAAAGACTTACAACTCGAAGTTCGGTTGAAAAAGTGAGAGGAGAAAGTGAAAGTAGTTCTCCGAAAAATCGAGGAGAAGTGAAAGACGGTATTCCCACCACAGTAGACGTATAGACTCCAATAACTATAAAGAGGACCGTTAGAACTAAGGTCGAACACAAAGAAGGTCAGGTCGCAAAGAGTACTACATGAGACGTATATTCAATTTATTCGTCCCATTGTTATATGTCGGAACTGTATGAGGAAAAGGATAAACCTTGGTCAGACAACAAGGTACAGGTCAAGATTGACAACGAAGGACTGGACGTATGTCTAAAGAGTTCTCCGTCCAATCCACCAGACCATAAGGGTAGAGAAAGTCTTAAAAGGTGTCAAATAACACTAGGTGTCTCAGTTTTCGAAACCGTATCAGTTATTTCGTCTTTATCTACAAAAAGACCTTGAGAGAACGAAAAAGGTACTAGGTCGCCTACAACCGTTAAACTAAAGACCAAGGAGACGGAAAAGATTTAGGTCGAACTTATAGTCCCTCAAGTGTCAAGTACATAACGACTTCAGACCGAACCTCTTAAAACTCGTAATGAAATGATGGATTCAACTAGATTTTTCCTACATTGAAGGAATCTTGAATCTGGATGTAAATATGTAAAAAAGTATATCTTTTTACAATTTTTCTGTACATGTGTCTATAGTATTGATATTATATTGATGTTTGTTTTGAAGAGACCATCATTGATAACCAAGTTTGTTATTATCATAAAAGTACTGTTACCTGTCAGAATGTGTCTACATCGTTATAAACCTCCATGTCCAGTGATTGTAGATTAAGTTTCATAACAATTTATAGACTGTTTATAGACTCTTATTCGACTCTTAATAAATAACCATCATTTAATTCAAGTGTAAAAGTCATACGTAGTGGTACAGTAGGACACACTCGGACTACACGATGTCTTTACAACATGTGTCCATATGGAGTAAAATAACGTGAAACGAATTGCGTTCAGTGTTTATAACGTAAAAAATATATAATTACCAAACACTGTTGGGACGTAACTCGTTCAGCTATCCACAGTAAGAAGATTATCGTAAACGAGTGAAGTACAGACTCAGTGTAAAAAACCATTACGAAAGTTATAAAGTTATTAATAATATAAACATTACTACTAAAGACCAGTGGTACTACTAGAAACTACAATGATGATGTTAAACGACTTCTGAGTCTTCTACCAATCGTAAAAATTGGTTATTTCATAAAAACTTAATTCCAAAAATGAAAGAAAAATCTGTGTTGAGAGTAAAGTTAAGTCAGTGAGTCGACACAGGCTGAGAAACGTTGGGGTACTGATATCGTACGGTCCGAAGGGACAGGTAGTGGTTGAGGGCTTCGAACGAGTTTGAGTACAGGAAGTTCAGTCACTACGGTAGGTTGGTAGAGTAGGAGATTACAGGGGAAAAGGAGGACGGAAGAGAGAAAGGGTCGTAGTCCCAGAAAAGGTCACTCAGTAAAGAAGTGTAGTCCACCGGTTTCATAACGGTGAATTATCTGATATATTACACCCGAAGGGTCCATCGAGTCGACCATTTCTTAACGGATGTTAAGTCCTATCGACCAAACTAAGGACTCAACCCTTCAAGGGGAACCTCTTCCCTATTCGATCGGTAAGGTCATAAGAACCCTAAGTAACTACCGAGTCTACCATTTTTTTTTTTTTAGGTGGACGTTTCGTCCTCTGGACCAAAGTTAGGGATCCAACCCTGCTAGGGGACCTCCTCCCGTATCGTTGGGTGAGGTCATAAGAATGGACCTCTTAGGGGTACCTGTCTCCTCGGACCACCCGGGTATGAGGGGTGTAGAGTAAAGTGAAGAGAGAATCCGTGTATCCATCGGATAAGAACGATGAGAGAGACCGTGGACCCTTCGTACCAGTGTACTGACTTAAGACTGGTTACCTTACACCTGTTTTTTATGTTATACCGTGTTTGTCCGGCATGTGTATTTTAAGATAGAAAGAAGTGTAGGAAAGAAAGGGGTAATTTTACCGGGAACTTCCTCCTAAGTATATACTAAAGTTCCGATGTCCTTTATAAACTCTCTGATCTAACTTTTTTTTTGTTGACTAAGGGACTTACCCTTATCCTCCCACTTCGGGATCTTGGGGAACCGGTAAAAAGAATCCTGAGACTTCACTTATTTTTAATTAAAAATATTATAACTCAGTTTTTCTAAAACTTTGAAAAAATTTTTGTTATTAATCGAATGGAACTCGTTATGTCGAGTAATCATCTAAATGCTAAGAAGGATTTATAATATGGATGACAAATCTTTAATTGACACTCAAAACTTCAGGTGTCAGCCCGTTTTCACCGTTTACAAAACTGGAGGAATCTGTTAATACCTAAACTGACACCTTTCAAACTTCTCATTTGGAATCGTGTTAAAACTCCAATACATATTCAAGTCACTTTTTGTCTCGGGTTTAAGTGATCACTAAAAACAGAGTCAGTTTTCTCTCTTATCATCATACCCACGGTATATAAACTTTAGTGACGCACCCTGTTACTTCGGAAGACTTCCGTGTCTATTACCTCTTATTCGAGTCCACGTCAGATTCAATGAAAAGAATATTATTACTGTATTAAATTTTGATGTTGACATATCAATATCTCAGTTGAGATTTAGGATCGTACTTTCACTTTCAGCGAGTCATCACAAGTTGAGAAACACTGGAGGTACTTGATATGTCAGATATCTTAAGAGGTCTGGTCCTATGGGTTCACCCATCGACAAAGAAAGAGGTCCCCTACGAGGGCTGGGTCCCTAGTTTGGGTCCAGAGCACGTGACGTCCGTCTAAGAAATGGTCGCCTTGGTGGTCCCTTCGGGTTCTTATGACCTCACCCATCGGATAGGAAAGAGGTCGTCTAGAAGGACTGGGTCCTTAGTTTAACCTCAGAGGACGTAACGTCCACCCGAGAAATAGTCGACTCGATAGTCCCTTCGGACCTTTAGGATCGTATCACGGATCTAGAATTTCCGTTAAACCATTCGAAAACAACTTACTTATTCGTTTTTTTGTTTATTTTTAATTTCCATGGATGGAAAACTATATTCAACGTTTCTTTCTATGTGTGTAAGTGTACACGTACAGTTGAAAGAGTACACGGTAGAACAATCTGACACTCGACGTATCCCTACCTCCGGAAGCAGACAAGACCAGTGCCGACATGAGGCTGGGGACCTTCTCATGGGTTACATAACACCTACGTATGAGTCAGTGAGTCAACACAGGGTGAGAAACACTGGGATACCTGACATCGGACGGTCCGAAAAGACAGACACCCTAAAGGGTCCGTTCTTATGATCTCACCCAACGGTAAAGGAAAAGGTCCCCTAGAAGGACTAGGTCCCTAGTTTGGGTGTAGAGGACTCAAAGGACGTAACCGTCCACCTAATAAATGGTGACTTGGTGGACCTTTCGTGGACTATGTAACCTCTACAAGTTAAGTTATAAACAACTGGACTAGCTTCCATCAAATAAAATTAGAATAAGACGAAGACATAACAAAACATCGTCGTTTTCGGAAGGGGAAGACACGAATATCGACTAGCATGAAGACATAAATTGTGAGGTCGAGAACCTCTGTCAGAGTCAAAATAATTGATAAATGGGTAAAGTCTCATTCCACAATAAGAATTGTACGTTACTCGAGATGTTAGTATAACGTCTCCGATGGTGAGTGTGAAGAATTAGAGACTTCACAAGTCAAGACATTCGTCTTTTTACTTCATAAACCCATTATTGTAATAGTTTTATGTAGTGATTGAGACGGATCTTTAAGTACGCATACTTAAGTTATTTCTTTACACGTTTTTTACGTTTGTGTGTTCGACGGTCACTTCCCGAACCAACGGAAAAGGATAATAAAGTATCAAGGAATTCGTAAGATTTACGTGTAATTAGTAAAAAAGGTGGGACTCTTCTCATTACTTCAAAGTCACGATTACAGGGTACACCCCGGCCAAAGTACTCGTACGTCACACAGAATGGGGACCAATCACTTAAGAATTGTTTAAAACATGTTTCCTGAAATATAAGAAGTTAAAAGTGATGTGGGTGTTTAATACATGACCTGGACTAACACACCGTTGAAGATTTTGTGTGGAATATCCATAGTCTTGTAAGGACCGTGTCTGGTCCACGGACTATTTTTTAACGAAAAACACACTTATATAATCGCTTAATGTCTCTTCCGTTACCGTTGGGTGAGGTCATGAGAACGAACCGTTTAGGGTACCTACCTCCTCGGACCATCCGACGTCAGGTAGCCCAACGTTTCTCAACCTGTCCTTACTCGTTGAAGTGAAAGTAAAAAGTGAAAGTACGTAACCTCTTCCTTTACCGTTGGGTGAGGTCACAAGAACGGACCTCTGAGGGTCCCTACCCCTTCGGACCACCCGACGGCAGATACCCCAGTGTGTCTCAGCCTGTGATGACTACACTGAATCGTCGTCGTCGTAATCGCTTAATTTTCTAAATCTATCGTATAGTATTTTTATGTTTATAGACATAAATTACGAATTCGTCTTCTCCAAGAAAAACTTTCTTTATTAAAATAAATAAAGAAAAACCGACACGACCCGGAAGGAATGACGTGTCCAGAAAAGATTAACACGGTTCACCCCGGATTAAAGATCAACACCACGTGACCGAAGAGTAACACGACAGAAGAGATGAACGTTTAATACTCGAGATCTCGTGTCCGAGTCATCAACACCGAGTGTCCGAATCAACGAGGTTTAGTACACTCTAGAAAGCCTAGTTCCTAACTTGGACGCAAGGGACATAGAGGACGTAACCGTCCGTATACGAAATGGTGACTCGGTGGTCTCTTCGGAGTGTCTTCTACAAGAATAAGTTTGATCTTTTACCTCCGTCTTTCTCCTTTTTTTATTTTTCCCGTTCATCAAAGAAAAGGAAAGTTTAGGATCTCTTAATTTTCGACTTGTATTTAAGGGTCGGATACTTCGGTTCATTTTATTTTATTTAGTAATGAACCTTCTCATTGAATGATAGAAAATTAAAAACCATAGCAAATACCTCGTAAATGACGTTATATAAGTCTTTCTAAGTTCCCAAATAACCGATTAGGTACCTTTCGGTAAAAGACGATAGTTTAAATCTAAAGTCACACATAATAAAGAGAAGACAATACTATGATACTTATCATTATGAAATAACCATAAAAATATCTGGGTAAAAGAGGTACTTCGAGTTACAAACTTTTTAAAGTAGAAGATTGGACGGGTCATAAACCGTTGTATAACCGTCTTTTATTTGGACTTTGAGCCCTCCAACTGCCTAGTTATTTCTCTTACTTTTCTTTGGAGTTCCAAAAGTCAGATTGAGGTCTTTAAGTCTAAGTCGGACATCTACGTGACAAAAGTTGTGTTAGGGTATGTAATAAAATACGTTTAATATCAAGTATGGTTTATCCACTTCGGAACCGTCTGAGTAGTAGTTCCCGAAGTGTGTCAGTGACTCATCTCGTGACTGGATTTATAGTACCTAAACGAATCCAACCCAACACCAGATAAACTGTGAATAAGTCGGTGTCCCTCTGACTATCGAGACGTTAAGACTAAAACGACGATGATGATAACTCCACTGAATCCATTACCTAAACCAGTGTAAAGTTTGGATAATAAAGACAGACCATATCTTCGACGACGATTCAGTGAAGTCAGTACAGGCTGAGACACGTTGGGGTATCTACCGGGGGACGGTCCGAGGAGACAGGGACCCTAAGAGGTCCGTTCTTGTGACCTCACCCATATCTTCGGGTAAAGACGTTTTCGTGTGAACGTATGTATACGCGGATCCACGAGTCGGACGGTCCGAGGAACCAGGTACCCTAAGAGACCCGTTTGTATGACCACACCCCACGGGATTTAAATCCAAAATACATAAATTAAAGAGTCTTTAAGTTAATTCCGACTCTTTCTACGTAGACCAATGAAAACAATCTACGAATAACTATTTAACATAAGAGTGATCTCTTTATATTAAAGAAGACCTTCTTTATTTTCTAGAGAAGTTTGAGACTGAAGTGATTGGAATGTTTTTTAAGAGTCAGGTAAGATGACCGTCTGTAATACGAAAGTCTTTCATCATGAAAGTCTAATTCAACTTTATAACCATACGACCGACTGTGAACGATGATTAAAGTGAAAATTACCCTTTTAAATTGATTTTACCCTATAACTAAACTAAAAACTTGACATAAAGGAACCTTCTCCAAACAAAGTAAATAATGTTTAATCTTCAATAAACAGACCGAAGAGGTGGATATTTAAAGGAAAGACTACAAAATCTTCTTAATTAGTTTGTTCTTACGATTTAAAGTTCAAACACTATATGAAATTATCTAGTAGGGGTACCTTTTCTTTACGATTTTTCGTTTGGCCAACAGACTCCTCCAGAATATTTATCGACCCTTTTCGTCTCTTCACTTTTCGTTTCCTTTTTTCCTTTCTATATGGGTAAACTTACATCTCAAGGTTTCTTATCGTTCTTCTCTATTCTTTCGGAAGAAGTCGCTAGTCACGTTTCTTTATCTCCTTTCGTTGTCTTACCCTTTCTGATCTCTAGAGAAGTTCTTTTAATCTCGATGGTTCCCTTGTAAAGTACGTTTCTACCCGAACTATTTCCTGTCTTTACCATACCTGGATGGTCTTCGTCTTCTATAATTCTTCTCCACCGTTCTTATGTGTCTTCTTGACATGTTTTTTCTAGAAGTACTGGGTCTATTAGTGTTACCATACTAGTGAGTGGATCTCTGTCTGTAGGCCCTTATACTTCAGTACACCCGGAATCTTTCGTAGTGATGTTTGTTTCGATCACCTCCACTACCTTAAGATCAACTCTACAAAGTTTAGGACTTTCTACTACGACACTTTCACGACGTGGGTTATGCGGTCGTTTAGACCTTTCGAGTCGTCACCAGTGTCCTGACCTTTTCCTGTCAAAAGTAAGGTCAGGGTTTCTTTCCGTTACGGTTTCTTACGAGTTTGATGACGTGTTAACGTGAGTAGAGTGTACGATCATTTCACTACGAGTCTTAAGAGGTTTAGTCTGAAGTCGTTATACACTTGGTACTTGGAGGTCTACAAGTTCGACCTAAACCTTTTCCGTCTCCTTGGTCTCTAGTTTAACGGTTGTAGGCGACCTAGTACCTTTTTCGTTCTCTCAAGGTCTTTTGTAGATAAAGACGAAATAACTGATACGGCTTCGGAAACTGACACACCTAGTGTTATTTGACACCTTTTAAGACTTTCTCTACCCTTATGGTCTGGTGGACTGGACGGAGAACTCTTTGGATATACGTCCAGTCCTTCGTTGTCAATCTTGACCTGTACCTTGTTGTCTGACCAAGGTTTATCCTTTTCCTCATACGGTTCCGACATATAACAGTGGGACGAATAAATTGAATATATGTCTCATGTAGTACTCTTTACGACGTGACTTTCTTACTATTCGACCTTAGTTCTAACGGTCCTCTTTATAGTTATTGGAGTCTATACGTCTACTGTGGTGGGAATACCGTCTTTCACTTCTCCTTGATTTTTCGGAGAACTACTTTGACTTTCTCCTCTCACTTTTTCAACCGAATTTCGAGTTGTAAGTCTTTTACTTCTAGTACCGTAGGTCAGGGTAGTGAAGTACCCTTTATCTACCCCTTTGTCACCTTTGTTACAGTCTGAAATAAAAAAACCCGAGGTTTTAGTGACGTCTACCACTGATGTCGGTACTTTAATTTTCTGTGAATGAGGAACCTTCCTTTCAATACTGGTTGGATCTATCGTATAACTTTTCGTCTCTGTAATGAAACGGTTGTTTCTAGACAGATCAGTTCCGATACTAAAAAGGTCACCAGTACATACCTACACTCTCAACCTGACACTTCTTTCGACTCACGACTTCTTAACTACGAAAACTTGACACCACAACCTCTTCTGAGAACTCTCAGGGAACCTGACGTTCCTCTAGGTTGGTCAGATGGGGTTTCCTCTAGTCAGGACCCACAAGAAACCTTCCTGACTACGACTTCGACTTTGAGGTCATGAAACCAGTGGAGAACGCTTCTCAACTGAGTAACCTTTTCTGGGACTACGACCCTCCCTAACCCCCGTCCTCCTCTTCCACTTTGTCTCCTACTCTATCGACCTACCGTAGTGACTGAGTTACCTGCGCTCAGACTCACTTGAGGTCCTCAACCACTACCTGTCCCTCCGGACCGTACGACGCTTAGTACCCCAGTGTCTCTCAGTCTGTGCTGACTCGCTGACTTGACTTGACTTGAATTATCTTGATAATTTGTACAGAAAATGAACTCTAAAAATGATGGTATTTTTTAATTTTTGACAGTACATAGATTAAATTTAAATTACGTTAATTTAAAAATTATAAAACTTTTATGCACGTACGTCAAAGGAGAATAAGAAGGGAAGAAACAAATAATAGTAAATAGAATTACGAGTTATAATAAAGTTTTACACTTTTTATGTTTTTTACTTAATAAGAATGAACTAGATACAAATAACGAAACATTTATATAATAATTACCGTAATAAGTAAAGATTCTTGATTATTCTCAGTTACAAACAGTGATTAGGACATAACTTTTATTTTGGATTTTTTGACACCTTGATTCTTAGTCTTTTCTCTCGTTGTACCATAGTCTAAAAACCTTTTCCGAGCGGTACCTGACTTGGAAGTCCGTGACTAATATAACACTAAGTCACCGTAGGGAAAAATATCTTCGTTTCTTATTATTATACACTGTTAATAATAATTCGTTCCATCCGGTTGTGCTTCGAAGGTTCTACCGTAATCAAAATTTCTTAGACGGACAGTCACGTCCTTTATAACCTCTACTCACAGCCTTAGGGATCCAACCGTTCTAGGGGATCTCCTCCCGTAACGTTGGGTGGGGCATGAGAACGGACCTCTTAGGGTGTCTGTCTCCTCGGAGTGACCGAATCCAACGTCTGAACGTCTCAGTCTGTACTGACTCGTTGATTCGTACGTGTTCTGGTTGTATTGAGAATGGAAAGGAGACGACGACGACGACGACGACTCAGCGAAGTCAGCACAGGCTGAGACACACTGGGGTATCTGCCGTCGAGGGGTCGGGGTCAGGGACAGTGACCCTAAGAGGTCCGTTCTTGTGACCTCACCCAACGGTAAAGGAAGAGGTTACGTACTTTCACTTTTCACTTTCAGTTCAGCGAATCAGAACAGACTGAGAATGTTGGGGTACCTGACGTCGGATGGTCCGAGGAGGCAGGTACCCTCAAAGGTTCGGTCTCATGACCTCACCCTATGATAACGAAAGAGGTTTTATATATAATTCCCTATTCTTTATTGTTCATTTAGGAAAATACTCTGAGGAAAAAACCCTTTGAGGAGAAAATTATTAGGGTGACCGAATCGAAAAACTATTCATACAAAGAGATTAAAAAAATCCCTCTCTCATCCAAGAAACGTTTTGTTCTTACATTACAATAAGAAGATACCTAGTTTAAGATCACCCTAAAATAGTACCACTTCATTTACATTTAGTAAAAATTGTTCCGGGGACTTAGTATACGGTCCCTTTTATTTTTCTAAGTTGTATAAGAAAACAAGGGTTCGTCCTTGACAACCAATTTTTAAGAGGTCTTATCGAATCGATATCAGTCCTTTGGGGGAAAGACAGTAGATAGGAATTAATGGTTCGATCTATGAAGTCAAAGTCCAGGGTCTTGGTAAACGTAGTAACTACAAAGGGTACAAACCTACCTTTCAAGTTTACTCACACATTTACACTATTGAGTTTTAACAAACTTACGACGTAAGGTATCCTTTCAGTCGTATACGTTTTGTGAAATGGTCAACACAGAGAACTAATAGGACTTTAAAGGTAAAGTAATAATAAAATGTTTAACCTCATCCCTGAGAAGGGAAGGGATGGTTCGAGTCCCCTATGTGTACTTACAACTCCTAGGTCCCACCACTTCCCCAAACACCTCGGTTTCCGACTCACTGACTCCGATACTTCTCCATTTACCAAAATTCTGGTTTCATACATTGGGTATAGTGTCGTGAGTAGTCACTATGAACCATTTCACATTACGAAGTCCCTGGCAAATAAGTTACGGATTTACTCGAAATAACTCCCGTGACCCCTTTGTAAGTCATCTGTCATAGAAAGATCCACCGAGTCGTCATTTCTTAGACGGATGGTCACGGACGGTTACGTGACCAACAAGTTGACCTAAAGCTAGGGACCCGACCCTTCTCAGGGACCTCTTCCTTTACCGTTGGGCGATGTCATAAGAACGGGTCCTTTAGGGTACACTTGTCAGTCAAGTAATCTTTTCTAGGACTACCACCCTTTTAACTTCCGTCTTCCTCTTCTCTCACTGTCTTCTACTCTACAAACCCACTGTAGTGGTTAACTTACCTGCACTCGAACCCGTTTGAGGTCCTCTATCACTCTCTGTCCCTCCGGATCACACGACGTCAGGTGTATCCCAATGTTTCGCAGTGTATGTTGAGTCACTGACTTGTAGTGTGGTCCACCGAGTCACCATTTCTTAGGTGGACGGTTGCGTCCTCTACACCGAAGCTAAGGACCGAACCTTTCTACGGGACCTCTTCCTTTACCGTTAGGGGAAATCATGAGAACGGACCCTTTAGGGTACCTGTCTCCTCGGACCACCCGATGTCAGGTACCACAGGGTTTTCTCGACCTATACTGAATCACTGATTTTTGTTGTTGTTCTTGGGAATAAGGGTATCCCTAAGACTTTTCCAACTCCTCCTCTTTCCCACGTTTCCCCGTATTAAAGAGAGAGAGGAAAAAAAAAAAAAGGGACTATCACCGATTCAACTCGTACACTGAAATCAAAACCATCAGTTTATTCAAGTAATTAAGACTTCAAAATTACTAGTCTAAGGAAACGGGTTAGTTTCCTAGTCAAGTTTCTGTGTCTCTGAGTCTTCTCCTCGTCTAGTACAAAGGGTGCTCGTCGAATGACGGATCTCGGACCCCCTTCTCCCTATTACGAGTGGCAACGTATGAGGTCAAACAAAAGGGACTTAAATAGCTTGTCTAGGTAGAGGTAGAGGAGTCCCCACCTAAATTAGTTTCCACCTCTCTCCGGTGCGAATAAGGAACACGTTTCCTTGTTAGACAGGAGTTACTTTTGAGTGCGGTACCTTTAATCTAGAACATTACTGATTTTTATGTTTTTTACGTTGTTCGTCCAGAATGGTAGGACTTATACAGTTCATCTCCGTAGTAAACACCGTCTGCACAGTGTTTCCTTTCACGAAGAGTTAAGGACGTCGTACTTCCTTTCTAACCCTTAAACCCTAATCGGTTACGATTGATAATGTATATCTTACTTATTTACTGTTTCAGGATGACATCTTGTGTCCCTTAAGAAAGTTATAGGACACTATTTGGTACTACCTTTTCTTATTTCTACGGATACCCCCTCTGTAAAAAAGAGAAGATTTTAAGTAAATATTTTTTTCCTCTTTTGTTAGGAAGATACTGTACTGTCCCAAACTACAATGTCCTGTCCGTAAAACAGAAATAATTTCTTAAAATTCTTATCTCAATCTTTTTGACTAAACTGAAAATCTTTCTAGTAAGACTTACCGTACGTGGTATCTATTACTTATCCTTACTCCAAACTCCTTTTCTTGTCTACACTTCTTGTCCTTCCAGTAACACCTCCCAGTGGGGTTAGAATCTTAAGACTCCCAGAGTTCGTTCTTTTAACGAATTTCTAATTCTTTTAATACGAATAAACCCGTAGATGTTACATTGATTTTGTATTGTCGTGAGTAGTTTTATGAACAACACTCAAAAATTGGAGACACGACTTAGAAAAAAACATTCACACCAAATTACAGTCTCACACTGATAAAGATACCTGCGAAGTCAAGGGACTTATTTTTTCATCGATTTCTTTCTTTTTACTAGGTCACATGAAGTCTCATGACACTTCACTGACTGATCCTTCCTAACTACGTCGTTTATAAACATTAGGAGTGAAAACTATCCATATCTCTCACCTGTGTACTTAAAGGGTACAACGGAAAGTACACTACACGAAGAATCTCACGACAAGAGACATATCCCGGGAGTCAAATGGATAACGGACGTCAGTACTGTGGACAGTCGTCTGTGACTACCTGTGTAATTTATACATGTTTAACAAATAAAAAGGAGTTCTTTCGTAAAGTTCAATTGACATAAACAATTGTGTGTTGACGACAAAAGTATAAAACAACGTCTAAGTTCGTAACATCTTTTCATATCCCATCTTTCATTTCAATTTTTCTTGTAAAAGTTTAAAGTGTTGGGTCTTTATTGGTTTATGCTACCATAGTAAAGTTTGTAGAAAGTTGGGTATACACCTCTCTCTCCAAAAAATTTCCATTAAAATCTTCTTATTACCTCTCGTCAACCGACACGTGTGGTCCAACGACGTCAGTACCGACTGAGAAACCTGGGTTGTCCGGTATCGGACAGTCCAAGGAGACAGCTACCTTAAGAGGTCCGTTTTTAAGACCTCACCGAACGGCACGGAAAGAGGTCCCCTAGTAAGGTTAGGTCCCTGACTTGGGCGCAAAGAATGTAGAGGACGTAACCGTCCACTCAAGAAATGGTGATCGTGGTTGACCCTTCAGGTTGTCATCTGATGAAAGTTAAAAATTCGAAATTAAAATTGATGTAAATTGTTTTCATGTTAGGAGACTTTATTTTTCCGAACCGTTTTAGTAGACTTTCTTTCTAAATCTATTTACAAAGAGATGGTGTTCATTCTAACTAACCCAGAAAATTTTAGAGGGATTTTGATTTCTTTATTTCCAATTTCCCAAGTAAAGACAGAAACAAATAAATATAAATTGATGTACAAAGGTAAAATCTGTCGTGGCATTTTTCACTTCTTTAATTCGCAGTCCAAGTACGAAATAGGACGAAGGAACGAACCAAATGTACGTGGAACGGAAAAAAGGGGTGATTCAGGGACTACTAAACAAAAAATTAGAAACATTAACACACGGAAAGAGATTTGTATAGAACTACAACGAGTAAAACGTATTTTATAAAAACAGTCTAAAGGGTTCCTGAGTAGGATTAAAACTATTGATAGACGAAAAAAGGGGACCATGTACTTCTCGATAAAGTTAGAAGTCAAAATTAAAAATGGAGTTATTGTAAAAGGAGATACTATATAAACTTATAAAGGGGGTAAGGTGAACAAGACAAAAGACGTAATACTTGTGATCCATACATAGTCTCTTGAAATAAAGAAAAGGATAGATAGTATAAGAACTATTAAAGATAAAATATAAACACTAAAAAAAAAGTACGAATCAAGAAACAGGGATCAAAAGAAGGAGATAAAAAACTCGTGGTAGTCGAGTTAAAAAGTAGAATTTTATCTAGAATACGAAATAAAATTTCAATGAAAATTCAATGAAATTTTAGTAAAAATTTTATTAACTTATTGAACGGATTTGAGAAGTAGAGACATACCTAAAAAGTAGAGAGAAGAGTTAGTAATAAACATCACAAACATATATCGACGATCTTATTAAGTAAAGACAAATAATGAATAAAAACTACTTTGGTCAATTAAAAACTTTTTTGTTCCTTCTTTCTATACCTCCTTTTCATGCGACTTCTCTGTCTACGTAAATCTTCACTATGAAAACGACATGACAAGAAACTGGTTTTCCCCTTAAACCAACAAAGGGACTGACACGCACACTTGGTACCAAGTAACTAGATAAAAGATAAAGGAACCAAAGTGGATGTTAGGTCACAACAGGTGTATTATCTAGGAGTTTATCAAATACTTTATTGTGAAAAACTTTGACTATTTCGGTTTTTAATCTAAAGTGTATGTAACGAGACTTGGTAATTAAAGTCTGCCTGTGTGTGTCAGTGTGTTGTCAACACAGTACCGAGTGCCTTCCGACCTTCTTTGTCACCGTCCACCCCCTCTGTAGTTGTACAAAAGATTAACAACATGATAAAAATCTATGTATAAATAGGTTAAACGACGCATCTTCGAAGAAAAGGAGGTAAGTCAAATCCTTTTTAGGAAAGTGTGACCGACTTTTCTCTAACATTGAACCTGCGGATAAGGGCGAAAGGTCCCGAGACAAAGACGCAGAACATATTACACCTCAATTACTTCAGCATGTAGACTCTGGTCGTCACGGATCGTTGGTGTAACGAGAAATTAAGGGTCTCTCGGATTGTAAGAGTCCCGACCGTTCTGTTTGATTATTACCAGACGAAATCTAAGTCACAATGGTTCTGGTAGTCCTCGAACTAACTGTAGAACTTCCTCCACTCTCCTTCGGTTTCTAGGGTTCTCCATTTCGGACCCTAACAGAAAGTGACGAGGCCCTCCTTTTAAAGAGGAGGTCTTACCAGCTCAATGGGGCCTCCACAGTACTGTTAGTTTTGAGCAAAATTTATTTTCTACAAACTCCTCTAGTATAAGAAGTCAAAGTCACAAAAAAGAGAGTAAAGGTGTTAGTGATTAATTTAAACCCCTTTTACAGTAATCTCTTCGTCGTAACGAAGTTCTATTTTTCGGGTCTCTCACTGAAGAGGTCCTTTGTCAATGACTGTTGAAATATTCCTTCATTTCAAACAAAGACAAAGGACGGTTATTTTTGTTCTAAACGGTTGACACTTTTAAAAAAAACGGTTATGGTCTTACATATTTCATCTTTTCTCGCGAATACGTAATAGAGTGAGAAATCTTTATGAAATAGTAAAACTATACAAAGACGAGTCGGGAAAAGACACACGGATACGGAAACATGTAACTCTAATATGGGAGACATGGTATGACTTAAGTCAACTAAAAGGGGGTTTGTAATATAGTCTTTGAAGAAAGATGTAATATCCTTTCCTTTCTATTAAAAATTAGTGACTCATTATCAGACTCATTTACCTCAATAGTATTTACATAAACTAAAGGGATAACAACCTATAAATACAATGAGGATCAAAAAATTTTAATGATATTTATTGTAACGTTCATTTTTTTTTTTATCTCCTGTATTTGTAAACGGACTTAAAAGATGAAAAAGGGACTCAGTCTAAAGTCTGATTAAACAAGTTTCTCATATTTATAAAATCCGGAAAACCCGTTTATAAATAATAAGTCCGAACTGTGTGTAAATAAAGGAGAAAGATTGAACGGGAACACTAAATCGTAAGCAATAATCTTTCTAAACACATAGGTATTTTACAGTAATCTGAGGGTATATAATCCGGTAAGGAACCATGATAAATCTCTATACTCACACGTACACGGATTCACACACACGTACACACGGAGATTACTGACTTGATCACAAACACCTTCACAAAAAGTACTTCGTAAAGTACTTCGTACAAGACACTCTACAATTTCGTCCACCACTCCCCGTTTTAACCAAATACGAGTTTAGTACATACTCGTGACAAGAGTTACGATAAATATAAAAGAGATGGTTTGATACCTGTAGTCACTTAATGTACTTTACCTTAGTCAGTCTAAGAGACCAAATGATAGTCGTCTGAGGACACGGTACCCCAACCGTTAAGAACAAAGGTTATACCTTAGAAAAAGTCCTAGATAGCTTTAAGTCTACCGTTCGTTATCAAGACTTCGAGACGGAGTAGAGTCTATCTCTATACTCTACCTCTCTTTACCCACATTTCCGATGACATTGGGAAAGTGCAGTGTTCCCTTACACCCGAGTGACCCTACTTGACCTAGGCCGGAGTTCCCGGACCCCGAAGAACTACTCTATGTCTCTGAGAGACACACAAAAGAAGTATAAGAAAAAAGTGTATAATTGACCCTTTCTTGGTATCGAGATGGATTCCATTTTTATCTACAATTAGTCACCAAAATGTTGGCACAAAAGGGTGTATCATCATCCCTAAAAGTAGGATACGTCAATCCTCTCTTCTAGTTCCCACGGCAGACAATTGTTCTCTTAAAAACAGTAAATCATTATGAAAATGGAGAAAAACCAAGAAATCTTACCACGACGACGACGATTCAACGTAGTAAGCACAGGTTGAGACACGTTGGGGTATCTACCGTCGGGTGGTCCGAGGAGACAGGGACCCTCAGAGGTCCGTTCTTATGACCTCAGCACTTTCACTTTTCACTTTCACTTCAGCGAAATCAGAACAGACTGAGAAGCGCTAGAGTACCTGACGTCGGATGGTCCGAGGAGGTAGGTACCCTAAGAGGTCCGTTCTCATGACCTCACCCCACGGTAACCTTACCACGTCAACATGTATAAAACTACACTCGTATATATCCAGAGATAATGACAACAACAACAAGTCAACGATTCAGTACAGACTGAGAAACGCTGAGGTACCTGATATCGTACAGTCCGGAGGGACAGAGAGTGATAGACGACTTCAAACAGGTTCAAGTACAGGTAACTCAGTCACTACATAGGAGATTATATCTAGTCACCAATCTTTCCCACTGACAACCGTCGATACCACAAATAAAAGAGTTCCCTGGTCAACCTCCGTAACAAGAACTGATAAATGTTTTGAAAATATAAGTACCACCTGACGGTTCTTTAGTTCCCGTGTTAATGAATGACTCTCGTGGACAACTTATGAACACTGTGTATAACAAAATATGAAGGAGTTCCCTTTTCTACTGATAAGTAATTTATTACATTTTAATATGGGTAATATTTTTTGTAACATTTTAATTAGTCTAGAAACAAAATTGGTCGCTAGGTAGAAAGACTAAATTATATATGAACGTAACGATATTTTGGACCTTTTTTTAAAAACGTAACGGTTTAATTAAAGATTCTTCAAGTTCGTAGTTCTTCCAACTTGTTCCTCCAATTATCTACACAGTATTCTTCCCCTTGATTTGACGTCATCTCTACTACCTTTCAGGAGTCTCTTTTTATGTCCTTTCCTTTAAATGAATTATAAAATCTTCCAATAAGAGAAGGGTCCTAACTCTAATTAAAGGGAAATTAAAAGTGAGAACTAGGTAGAGATGAGAAGTCGAGATGTAAAAACAGCAACAAATCAGTGATTCAACACAGACTGAGAAAACGTTAGGGTAACGGATATCATACGGTCCGGGGAGACAGGTACCCTAAAGAGTTCGTTCTTATTACCTCACTCAACGGTAAAGGAAGAGGTCCCCTATAAGGACTGGGTCCCTAGTTTGGGTGTAGAGACCGTAACGTCCTCCTAAGAAATGGTGACTCGGTGGACTCTTCGGAAGCCTTGATGTGTCTTGACCAAATTAAGTGAAGGATCATTATCGGGAAGTAGTTAATCTTGTCGGTAGTAATAAAGGTTCTCACAGATCACAACAGGTACGTGTAAACTTAAGTGTATAAAGGAGGTTATAAACATGTATGTATATTTTAAACAGAACTCCCAAACATAAATACACGTAAAGTCATGACACACAATAAACGGTTTACTATAGTAAAAATCCATTAATAAGAAGAGAAAAGAGAAAATTGGGAAGAGTCATTAATCCTCCTGTATATACATATGAGCAAGAGTGGGTGACGACTCTCGCTTTCACATCAATATCCTCAGACCTTATCTTTAAGAGGATTTCCGGGAAGAAGAGACTACCGACGATCTTTAGTTTGACAATTGG
This sequence comes from Capra ibex, assembly GCA_006410555.1. Classification (NCBI taxonomy): domain Eukaryota; kingdom Metazoa; phylum Chordata; class Mammalia; order Artiodactyla; family Bovidae; genus Capra; species Capra ibex. The sequence goes on from SJYO01041852.1 coordinate 85,098,547, forward strand.
AGGAGGAGTTAGGACTCTCCGTAGAACTGAGTACTCTAGGAGAAAACTATAAACTTCTGACCGTCCTGGGTTGTGGTAATAGTCGAGACAACCGTCTAGGAAGATGAATGCACCCGTTAAGTCAAGGACCTCCGAGTTCGTTATTAATAGCTAACAAGGTTCTTTCGGGTCGAGACAGTTTATGTCCAGTCTAGCGGAGAAGAGATGGGTGACGAACGTAAAACAACATGATTTCGGTAAATGTTAAAAATCTGGAGAGACCTAAAGTATTTTGACGTCGACCACGAGTAGAAATTTTGTCCACCAAAAACTTCCTTTAAAATCGAGGATTGGTGAAAAACTTCAATTTATTATGTACATTCCGTACTCCAAAACAACTTATTAAATATATCATTATAAGTTTTCCTCCTCGAGTAAACGTATTCTTCATCTCCAGTCGTTATCGAGTTTGTGGATACTTAACTTTACCTTGAATCTCTTAGTCTACTCTAGTTCGTGCAAGTCCCACCATACCGACATCTGGTATGGCCCGAAGGGAACACCGAGTTGACCATTTCTTAGGTGGACGTCACATCCTCTGGACCCAAGTTAGGGACCCAACCGTTCTAGGGAATCTCTTCCCTTTCCGATGGGTGAGGTCATAAGACTGGACCTCTTAAGGTACCTGACTTATCAGGTACCCCAGCGTTTCTCAGTCTACACTGACTCGTTGAAAGTCAAAGTGAAATCTCTTAGTTCGACAAACCCTTTTAAAATACACTAACGTTAATAGTCACATTAGAATACAATGAGATACATGTTTTATTACTCTTCCGACTTACACATTTTTTTTTTCTGAGAATACATTCCTACATTGTTGAAACATTTTAGTCACTTTTGAAAAATTTAGACCCCCCTTTGTACGACATCCAGACTCCGTGTTCCTTTTTGATAACCTCTATAACGTATGAATCGTAAAATATGTATCTTGTAACGGAAAATTAATACAACTGGGAAAGAGGTTCCATGTACGGGAAACTCCCTAAAGAGTGTCATCATTAATAGATTCGGAGAAATAGTGATGAAACGTTCATTCCTGAAAAAAAAAGAAAGAGTCTTCCAGAATTTTGGGAATCAAAATTTTAATTCGTATAAAATAGTCGGAACTTTTTGTCCTCCTCTCCCCCATCTCCTTCTTTACTGACCCTCAAACCTCAATCGTCTACATTTGATAATATACATCCTACCTATTTGTTGTTCCAGGACGACATATCGCGTCCCTTGATGTAAGTCAGAGGACACTATTTGGTATTATCTTTTCTTATATTTTTTACTTTGTATATACACATATTGACTTAATGAAAAGACAAGTCCTGTCTAATCGTGTTGTAATATTTAGTTGAGGTGCAGTTATTTTAATTTTTTTTATTTCATTTTGTTTTGTTCGTTTTTTGTAGGGTATTGTGATTTCTCCTTACTCACTCCACTCTCTCCTTTTTGTTTGTTTTTTCTTTGTGTGGTTTTTTGAAGTGAATATCGTTTTTGTTTTTTTGTATTTTCTGGTCATTTCAATTTAGGAAATCTGAAAAAACACAAAGATGAGAAGTGTCACCGATATGTTCCTTTTCTCATACATTATTAATTCTTTGTTTCATTATTCTTAATTATTTGATATCAAGACAGAGACTTTTTAAAAAAGATTACGTTAATTACTCCGATCGTGTTTTTGAATTCTCACAGAACGTTATGGAAGACATTATTTCAATGAATCGTCCCTGGACCTCTTGGTGTCTCTTGGTTCAATCCGAAAGGGCCTCCGTCATAAACTCGAATCGGAACGTCTTACTGTGTATGGTTCCTGTCTATGTTTTTCCCTTATAATACATGTTTCCTATCTCTACGTCTCGTGTGACCTAAAAACACTTACTCCCAACCGAGTCAAAAATCCCTTTCGTCTCCAATCAACCCATTACTTTATACACCTACCATTTCATCCTACTCAAAGGGACCACCGAGCCACTATTTCTTGGGCGGACGGTTTCGTCCTCTACGACCAAGCTAAGGACCAAAACCTTCTAGTGGGACCTCTTCCTTTACCGTTGGGTGAGGTTATAAGGACGGACCCTTTAGGGTTCCTGTCTCCTCGGACCGTCCGATGTCAGGTACCCCAGTGTTTGTCAACCTTTGTTGAACTACTAATTGTTTTTACTGTATTTTAATCCTACCTCAATCTTATATTTACCAGTACATGACGGTATCGTTTTTAAATTTTGAATAGGATCTCCGTCACCCTTCCGGTATCTTCATAGAATAGTACATTATTAAATACTTTTTCTTTTAAGTTTAACATCTCTTAATTGACTTTAAAAAGGGTATTATGGAGAGTCTATGACTTCCATCGGTACGAACAAAGTCTTTTTATAAAAAGTATAAATTTGACAGTTTCTCTTTCTATCCCATGAAAAACGTCCGATACAAACTTTTCTAGTAAAATGAGTACAGAAGCTGACACACCTAGTGTTATTTGACCTTTTAAGACTTTCTCTACCCTTAGGGTCTGGTGGACTAGACGGAGAACTCTTTGGGTATACGTCTAGTCCATCATTAACGACCCCAGGTCGGGGTCACCTAGGTCCCATTAAGCTTCGTCCCTGTCACACCACTCCTTTGTGAATAAATAAATTTTTATATTCTAATCTAATCCTTTTTTATCATATCATCCTTTTAAATCACCTCTTTTCTCCGACTCATTGAACCAAATGCACTTTTTGGCTATTTCAAGGTTCTGTTCCTTGAACGTTGTAGATACAATCCGGTGACCACAGGCGAACTTATCGTCCCCCACGGGGCGGAACCCGAGGGAGAACGCACCTAGAATTTTCGGTCCCGTTCATTCCTCTGTACCACTCGGAGGTGCGGGGTCTACCCTTAAGTCGGTCTTTTATCTCATTTCTGTGCCCCCTTTGGTCAGGTCACTGACCGGGGAGGAGATGACAGGTCTTTCCGGAAAATATGGAAAGAAACATGTATCTCTAGTTACCTATTATATTTTAATACGTCGCAGTCGTCGGGACTGAGAATAGTTTTGGTCCGAAAGAAAGACGTATGGATCAACATATGTGTTCAGAATCCACTAAATGTAGTAGAAGACCGGTCTTCCGGTTAATTGTAAAATGTCGGGAAAAGACTATTCCTAAACAGTTGGTCTTCTGAATAAACACAACAAGAAGGGTTTCAGACCACGGTGAGAGTCTTTCGTGATTTATTTCAATGTAAGAATGTATCGTTTCTATATTGTTAAATATTGTTACTTTTCTTCATGTCACTAAATATTGTTTTCTTTTCATTAATTGAGTTTTCAGATCACACCGATTGTAGTTTTGATGATATAAGGATAAAAATGTAGGGTAAATGTAACTAATTATAGGAGGGTCCACGGATTTTCTATTTCCTAATACCTCCGGACCGCGGTTAGTAACTGAGTTGTCACTTTAAGTAGTGGTTATCTTAAAAATCGAGAAATCTTTTCCGAGACATAGAAACTCCACGAAATTCGAAACACGGAGAGCGCCAACCCCCCGACATTCGTTAAGTGTTCAACATTTTTAAGGCCCCCTTGGACAGTCCGTTCAATCTCTAGATAGTTTCCCCCAAACTCGACTTTGTAAGGAAAGTATACGTCCTCTGACAATTGACCTCGGGATTCAATTAAGGATAATCTCCGTCTTCTCACCTTTCGTGCCATGTTATTCCGTCCGTCTGAGACCAAAACCTCCCATCTACGTCGTCGTCGTCGTCGAGTCCGTCTCCTGGGGAACTCTGGACTAAGTGGAACGGGTAGTCCAGAGAGGCGTACCGGAACAGTACCCACCCTAGAGGGCACGACCGAGGACCGTTCGTTGTCAATCTTGACCTGTACCTTGTCGTCTGACCAAGGTTTATCCTTTTTCACATGCGGTTCCGACATATAACAGTGGGACGATTAAATTGAAAATACGTCTCATATAGTACTCTTTGCGTTCCGACCTTCTTCGTGTTCGACCTTAGTTCTAACGGTCCTCTTTATAGTTATTGGAGTCTGTACGTCTACTGTAGTGGGAATACTGTCTTTTACTTCTCCTTGATTTCTCGGAGAAGTACTTTCACTTTCTTCTCTCACTTTTTCAACCGAATCTCGAGTTGTAAGTCTTTTACTTCTAGTACCGTAGACCAGGGTAGTGAAGTACCGTATATCTACCCCTTTGTCACCTTTGTCAAAGTCTGAAATAAAAAGACCCGAGGTTTTAGTGACGTCTACCACTAACGTCGGTACTTTAATTTTCTACAAATGAGGAACCTTCCTTTCAATACTGGTTGGATCTGTCGTATAATTTTTCGTCTCTGTAATGAAACGGTTGTTTCCAGGTAGATCAGCTCCGAATACCAAAAAGACCACCAGTACATACCTACACTCTCAACCTGACACTTCTTCCGACTCGTGATTTCTTAACTACGAAAACTGGACACCACAACCTCTTCTGAGAACTCTCAGGGAACCTGACGTTCCTCTAGGTTGGTCAGGTAAGATTTCCTCTAGTGAGGACCCACAAGTGACCTTCCTGACTACGACTTCCACTTTGAGGTTATGAAACCGGTGGAGTACGCTTCTCAACTGAGTAACCTTTTCTGAGACTACGACCCTCCCTAACCCCCGTCCTCTTCTTCTCCTGCTGTCTCCTATTCTACCGACCTACCGTAGTGGCTGAGCTACCTGTACTCAAACTCACTTGAGACCCTCAACCACTACCTGTCCCTCCGGACCGCACGACACTAAGTACCCCAGCGTTTCTCAGTCTCTACTGACTCATTGACTTGACTTGACTTGTGTACACATTTATGTCAAAAAATTTAAAATTTTTTAAAATTTTATTTAAATAAATAAAATTAACATCCAATTAATGAAATGTTATGACATAACTAAAACGGTATGTAGTTGTACTTAGGTGGTATCCATATGTGCACAAGGGGTAGGACTTGGGCAGAGGGAGGAGGGAGGGGTATGGTAGGGAGACCCAGTAGAGTCACGTGGTCGAGCTTCGTAGGTCATAGTACGTAACTTGGACATGACCGCTGAGTAAAGTATATACTATAATATGTACAAAGTTACGGTAAGAGGGTTGTTACAACTATCGAAGATTAATTTATACAATTAAATTATTCAAGTTTATATAAGTTCCCCTAAAAATTTTAAAATTGAAATTTTGTAAACGAAAAAAAAAAGACTTTCTTCTTTAATAACAAACGGTTTAGAGAATCTAGAGATTATGTTCTTTCTATTAAACAGAGGAAGGATGACTGATAACATGATTGTCGAACTGTGACGATGAACGTAAAGAACCAAAATCATTACGTGTCAGTTATTCTTAGGATGTTTGAAGAAACGGTTCTACTTCAATATTTAAAAATAAGTAAAGACCTCATTCATCAATCCCTCAATGTCAATACAAAAATAGGACAGAGGTAAAAGGTCTCAAAATGAATGTCGTTTGTGATTCATTTTTCACCGTTTAAGTAATAACGTAGTAAATAACATAGGATTCATTAAGAGGTATCGATACGTTATCTCGAGTATCGATTAACGTCCAGAAAATGACTAGACGGATACCGAGAGTAAACTGTCACGATTACAGTAGTAAAATTCCGTCAAAGTTTTGTCAGATCTTCGACCACTAGGATAATCTTCTATAGTGGACTTATCTCAAGTGTCCCGTTACTAAATTTCCTTATCATCACAATACACATCTGAAGATAATTAATATCTGATAGTCCCATAGTATAAGTTCCATCTCGTTTATAGATTACTAAACTTACATGTTATACTGAGTCTTTTTCGTGTTTTTTACATCATTTAATGAAAAAGGGAAACTAAAAAAATTTTAGTTGAAAATTTTCTATATTAAATATATGTGTTATTTTAGGTGATTAAAATTCAAGTACTAATCTACTCACTTTTTTACGTATGTGAACACGCAGGTGGTGGTTTTAGTCGGATCTCTTGTAAATGTAGTGGAGTAAGAAAGTACTTGTAAAAGTCAATATAAAGACGAAAGTCGAGATCAGTTGGTGATATTGATTAGTGATATCTAATTTAAATGGAAAACATCTTAAGAGAAATTTACCCTGGTATCTCAGGTGAGAGAAAACACAGGTCGAAGAAAAAGAACCGGATAAAAACTCTTAGTAGGTACACACTTAGTTATCGAAGAAGGACAAATAACAACCCACCATAAGTTAAAATACCGACACGACTTTAAACAATTGGATATGTGATTAAGTATAACTACGTATAAACCCAATGAAGTTCAAATGGAAACGTTTATTTGGAGGATATAAAATACGGATATATTAAGAAACGCACCTGCGTTCCAAAATAAACAGAACTCATTTATGGACCACAAATTAGAATACTTTTTTTACAAATAATAAAAGATTTCATTAACATATTGACATGGTAAAATACGAAGGTCTTTACACACTTTCAAGGTCGACGAAGTGGAGGAAGTGTTATAAATTATAATGGTTATAAAATTTAAAGTCAATAAGATTATTCATCACTATATAATAACACAAAAATTTAGGCGTAAAGAGACTTCCGTTTATTAAAACTTGTATAAAAGTTTGTAAATGACCAGTAAATATAAACGGACGAAAAGGTAATCCATCAAATAGAAATGTATATATATTTATATATATATATATAAGGACGAATATATGACTTTATGTAGACAACTAAAAGATTATAATTGGGTATGAATATGAGAACCCTAATTTAGGTAAATTATTACTAAAATAGAAAAAATTAACAAAAATTAAAAGAAGTGTATATGAAAATTTTTAATTAAATAATAAATAACTTCCTATTAACGAAATGTTTTAAAACGATAAAAGACAGTCTGGAGTTGTACTTAGTCGGTATCCACATGTATATGAAAATTTTCTATAAAAGCAGACACAAATACTCTTGATTACTAGACTTCAAAAGAATATTAGAAACCAAAACAATAACATCATTATGACCGGGAACGTAAATCTTGTCGAAAAGTAGATACGGATCAAATCTATATGATGACTCCGTAAAAGGAAGATCTCAAAGAGAACTTACGGATCCACAAGTTCTTCCTGAGATGAGAAGTCGATCATACTTGAGTTTACAGAGGGTCCGAGTATATTCGAGAATAAGTCTCGAGTCGAGGTGTGAAACGAAAAATACGACTGAACACCCAAAGATTTGATACGTAGTACTGAAATATAAATCGTTCTCACCTTCCCTGGTGACACACATAAAGACCTCGAGACTCAGAGAGTTTGAAAGGAGAGATTTTGAGACGGGAAGTTTAAGGTTCGTGGGTCGAGTGACTGAGTGTACAGATAGAATAGTTGAGTCACTGCACAGAAACAAAACTAGGTCTAGGAAGAGGGACGTAGTACCGGACTTAGTACAGAGGTCCATCTTTCGACTCTTTCAACACCCCTGGTGGAGTAAACAAAGGAGAAGAACTTCCTAAGTCCTAGGGGACAACGGACGACAGATTACAGACTTGTATAAAAAAATTGAAAAAAACACGTCAAAAGATCAATAAGTGAACACTTCCGGATACAGGTAAAGGGAAACGAGACAGTATTACTCTCCGTCTTTAGGTCACGGAATGAAAACAACAAATTTGGTTGACTCACTTCGTGTTACAGACTAGGTCGGGAGAAACCTACTTCATTCACTTTGTGTTGTACTTACTTATTTCACGACCCATCAAAAAAGATCGACTCCTCGTTATACACGGAAGAATAAACTTTCTCCGGTAGTTATCCGTAGGTAAGTAGTCAACCTGTCAGTGACTTAGGTTTCGGTCAAACCAGTTTACTGTTCCGAATCTTTGTACTGACTCTAGGGAATTCTTGACCGATATATAAATGAATTTCTAGGTCCGTAAGTTTTTTTACTATTTTCTCAAAACTGAACATATATATATATAAATTTTAGATCAATCTAAATAAATCCTGAAAGGACAACCGAGTCTCCATTTCTTAAAAGGGTGTTACATCCTCTGGACCCGAGCTAGGGACCTAGTCCTTCTAGGGGACCTCTTCCTTTTTCGTTGGGTGAGGTCATGAGAACGGACCCTTTGGCGTATGTCTCCTCGGACCACCCGTCAAGTACCTCAGTGTTTTTCAGTCTGTACTGACTCACGGTTTGTGAAATCTAAATAAACTTGTAGTAATCAAACGTGGAAGTATTTAACGACAAGTCAATGATTCAGTACAGACTGAGACGTTAGGGTACCTGAAGTCGTATGGTCCGAAGGGACATGAAATGGTAGAGGACCTCAAACAAGTTTGAGTTAAGGTAACTCAACGACTACGATAGGTTGGTAGAGTACAAGACAATGGCAGAAGACAGGAGTTAGAAAGGGTAGTAATCCCAGAAAAGGTTACTTAAACGAGAAACGCAGTCCACCGGTTTCATAACCTCGAAGTCGAAGTCGTAGTCATAGTCAGGAAGGTTACTCATGAGTCCCAACTAAAGGAAATCCTAACTGATCATAATAGAGGAACGACAGGTTCTCTGAAAGTCCTCAGAAGATGTCGTGGTATCAAACTCTTGTAGTTTAGAAGTCACGAGTCGGAAGAAATACTAGGTCTAAAGTGTTGGAGTACTGATGACCTTTTTGGTATCGAAACTGATATACCTGGAGACATCCGTTTTGCTACAGAGACGAAAAATTATACGACAGATCTAAACAGTATCGAAAGGAAGGTTCCTCCTTCACAGAAAATTAAAACACCGACGTTAGTGGTAGGGGTCACTAAGACCTCGGGTTCTTTTCTTTAGACGGTGACAAAGGTGAAAAAGGGGTACATAAACGGTACTTGACTACGGTACTAGAATCAAAAAACTTACGACTCAAAATTCGGTTGACAAGGTGAGAGGAGAAAGTAGGAGTAATTCTCCGAGAACTGAAAGACGGAGAAGTGGAGGTATTTATCATGTACTTATTTCTGGGTCCTTTTGAACATTAGACCAACCTAAATACGTTATGTTAAAATATATTAAAGTTGTCATCCGGAGTCAATCCTCACCCCTCTTCTTGACTCTAGCCATACGAGACTTACACCTTGTGACGGTGTAATAAAACACCCGAGTCTTATAATTGTAGAGTTAACTAAGTTACTTCATAATATTTTTTACTTTGACTACTAATTGTAGTACTCCTGTATATATAAAAAGTTAGTACTAAAACTTAATACCACTTTAAATATGATGAATAAGTATGGTCTAACAGATAAGGGAAAACACTGATCATTATTCGTCAATATCTTACTATCGGATTGCAATCTCAAATCGTGAATTGGTATTTGATGACTTTACTTGACCTGAAAGTCCTTCAGTCTGTCAACTGAAGTCGGAGACTATTGTCTCATACGATGACGACGATTCAGCGAAATCAGCACAGGCTGAGACACGCTGGGGTATCTGCCGTCGGGTGGTCCGAGGGGGCAGGGACCCTAAGAGGTCCGTTCTTGTAACCTCACGCAACGGTAAAGGAAGAGGTCACGTACTTTCACTTCTCACTTTCACTTCAGTGAGCCAGTACAGACTGAGAATCGGTGGGGTACCTGACGTCGGGCGGTCCGAGGAGGCAGGTACCCTAAAAGGTCCGTTCTCATGACCTCACCCCACGGTAACGGAAGAGGCCTATTGTCTCATGTGGTCGGTGATCAATAAAATACATAATGACTGTAACTCCATTTTACTCTTACATCAAACTTTTACTGATGACACGAAAAAAGAAAATGGAAAAACTTATATTCTGAAAACGGGATCAAGGGGTCCCCATCTGTAACGGGTCTTGATAAAATCCTTGCCTACCACATCTTATGTTCCTCTTTCTAAATCAACTATAAGTGGAAAAACTATACGTTTTATTTTTAGTATGGTGTACAATCGGAAAGTCTAGAACGGCATCGGAACTTTTACTCAAAAGGTTTAAGAAATAAGGGAGGAAATCGTTTAATTCAAAGTTCCTGAGAGAAGTGTCAAAAGAGATTGTCACATTTCTTATGTGAGATAGGAAGATACTGTCCAGAAGAACTATCCTCCTTCTATACTATATTCCCTTTGTCCTCTTTAGAGAAAGGGTAATTCTAACCGGGTCCATAAACATATTCTTCCAACCTTTCTTTTCTTCTACGATTTCGTAAATCGACACATACAGAGTCAAAGAAAGACCCCGAAACCAACATCAATTGAACCCCGTAGCGATTCTAATCCCTCGAATTCTTTTAATCCCGAGAACTTGATCATGAATAGACCCAGAGGTCTTACTCCGATGTGTGTAATTTCGACCCCTTGTGATAACTAGTCTACCTATGAAATTTCAAATTTTTAAGACCCGATTCTTAGTCCTGGTAAAGTCCTCCGTTCCGCTAGGGTTGTCGTGGTCTATCTCACTTTGTGAGACGGACCCCGGTCCACTTCCTCCTCGAAATCTGAGTCCTCCACGTCGGTAGTTCCTGAGTTTTGTCTGACTTATTGTTTACTGACTACGACACATACTCTCGAAGATCTCAGTTTTGTGACTTAGTACTTAATAATTGAGATTTGACGTCGCTTTCTCCGTCCATCATGAGAACGGACCCCTTAGGGAACCTGTCTCCTCGGACCACCCCATGTCAGGTACCCTAGTGTCTCAGCCTATACTGACTCGCTGAGTGTGTGTGTGTGTGTGTGTGTGTGTGTGTGTGTGTGTGTGTGTGTGTCTCCCGAGTATTACAATTCCACCTACTTCCGGTAGTATCGGGAAATCCTGTCACGTGTCGTCCCTCGTGTGTAGACTCTTAATCGTACAGTAGTAAAGATAGATACGAAACCTCCGTCCCCCCGGGTATTACGGGAGTGGATACTTCTAAGGAATCCTTCAAACTTCCTTCTCCTCTTATAATCTCCGTGACTCTTTATAATAGGTCTCTTTTACTTGGTTTATGCTAAATTAGGGATTAGATAACGAAATTGGACTTCTTAACTACGAAAACTTGACACCACAACCTCTTCTGAGAACTCTTAGGGAACCTGACGTTCCTCTAGGTTGGTCAGGTAAGACTTCCTCTAGTCGGGACCCTAAAGAAACCTCCCTTACTACGACTTCGACTTTGAGGTCATGAAACCGGTAGAGTACGCTTCTCAACTGAGTAACCTTTTATGAGACTACGACCCTCCCTGACCCCCGTCCTCCTCTTCCCTTGCTGGCTCCTACTCTACCGACCTACCGTAGTGACTGAGTTACCTGTACTCAAACCCACTTGAGGTCCTAGACCACTACCTGTCCCTCCGGACCGCACGACGTCAAGTACCCTAACGTTTCTCAGCCTGTGTTGACTCGTTGACTTGACTTGACTCTCCTAGTTCGGTCCCAGTGGATTTCCCCGAGGGGTCCACCGAGTCACCATTTTCTTAGGTGGACGTTTACGTCCTCTGAGTTCTCTACGTCCAAACTAGGAACCCAGTCCTTCTAGGGGACCCCATCCTTTACCGTTGGGGAAGGTCATAAGAACGGACCTTTTAGGATATATATCTACTCTGACCACCCGATGTTAGGTACCCTAGTGTTTCTCAATCTAAACTGACTCCTATTTGCATGTACGTCTCCCAGTTGATGTCCCTAAGAAACACCTATCCTTAAACAACCTTGTTCTAATTTTCAGAAGTAAAGGAGACGTACAAATTGGACTTGATTTTTTTAGTGAAATTAATCAACAAATATTAAAACTACATTTAAATTTGTTTAATAAAAGTAAATATACTCAATAAAAGTAACTTGTACCTTGAGATTTTACATGTTTCAAGATAATTTCATGAGACTGTCCAAGTTGTGTGTATGTGTATTCATGATCGTAAAAGACGGGGAGGAGATTGAAAACAAAAGTATTAAGGTGTTAGTATGGGTGGTGTGGTAGTGGTTAATTATTTTTTTTAACCTAAAAAACGACTCTGTCCTTCGCCTAACATGTTACACGTTCGTCCAACAAGTGACACTATGAGATCCGTCGTTATGATTAACGAGTGTCAACCATCCTTTTTCCTTTAAATAAAACGTCGAGATATGTTACTCCTTGGGTTTCCAGAAACTCTATAGTAGAGGTGGAAGTCCACTTATTAGTTCTTGTATTTAGTACACATCTTCAACTGGTCATTTGGTCCATCGTACACTACATCCTACATAATCACACCTTATTTACTTACTAGATCTTAAAGTGTGTTCCTTCCTTTTTGACCTCAGACCCTTGTAGTTTCGTTTCAAGTAGTCTTTACATCAAGTAGTTCATGTAGTATTTTCGTTAAACCTCTTCTGTGTCCTCCCTTAAGTGACTATAACACTCACCGGGAGTCTAAGGATACATTTGACCTTATTCGGTTCATCCGTAAAATATTTCGTACATACTCAAACCCAAGTTTTGGAGTGAGATGGTGAATGGTTGACACACTTGAACCTACTCACTGGAACTGAGAAACTTAGGTAAAGGAGTAGATATTCCACCTGTTATTACTGGTTTGTGATCGTAAAAAAAGGGGACTTTAGGAAACAACAAATAACGAATAAATAAAGTAGTTCGAAAAATTTTTTTAAATAAATGAATAACATCAACCTCCTGTTAGTGAAGTGTTGTGACACCACAGGGGACGGTGTGTGACTGTGGTTAGTCGGTGTCCATGTGTAAGTGGGAGGTAGGACTTGGGGGGAGGGTTGAGGTAGGGGTGTGTTGAGGGAGGGGAGACGGGGGGTCGGGTAACCCAACAGGGTCTTGTGGCTGAAACTCACAAGACGAAATACATAGTTTGAACGTGACGACGACGACGACGACGATTCAACGAAGTCAGCACAGGCTCAGACACGCTGGGGTATCTGCCGTCGGGTGCTCCGAGGGGACAGGGGCCCTAAGAGGTCCGTGACCAGTAAATAAAATGTTTACCATTATATGTACAAAGTTACGATAAGAGAGCATAGTAGGGTGGGAGCGGAAGAGGGTGTGTCAGGTTTGCAGACGAGATATGTAGACACAGAGAAAACGATGGAACGTATATCCTAACAACAATGTCAGAAAGATTGAAGGTAGATATACGTAATTATATGACATAACCACAAAGAGAAAGACTGAATGAAGTGAGACATATTATCCGAGGTCAAAGTAGATGGAGAAATCTTCACTGAGTTTACACAAGAAAAAATATAGGCTCATTATAAAGTAACACATATCCATGGTGTTGAAGGAATAGGTAAACAGACGACTACCTGTAGATCCAACGAAGGTACAGGACCGATAATATTTGTCACGACGTTACTTGTAATCCCATGTACACAGAAAAAGTTAAGACCAGAGGACCCACACATACGAGTCGTCACCCTGACAACCCAGTATACCGTCAACATAAAGGTAAAAAAATTCCTTAGAGATACGAGAATAGGTATCACCGACATGGTCAAACGTAGGGTGATGGTCACATTCTCCCAAAGAAAACGAGGTGTGGGAGAGGTCGTAAACAAACATCTGAAAAGCTACCACCGGTAAGACTGACGACACTCAACTATGGAGTGACACCAAAACTAAACGCAAAGAGACTATTGCTTACTACAACTCGTAGAACAGTACACAAATAATCTGTAGATATACAGAAGAAACCTCTTTACGGACAAATCAAGAAACCGGGTGAAAAACTAACAAAAAAACAAAAACAAACAAAAAGACAATAACTCGACGTGCTCGACGAACATATAAAACCTCTAATTAAGAAACAGTCGACGAAGTAAACGATAATAAAAGAGGGTAAGACTTCCGACGGAAAAGTAGAACAAATCGTAAAAATTTACACAAAAAATAACACTATTTTCAGTACATTCTACTTTATACGATAAAATTGGTGTAAATTGAGATGTCGAGTCACCGTGATTCATGTAAGTGTAACAAGATATTGAGAGTGGTAGTAGGTAGAGGGGTTTAAAATTGGAAGGATTTGACTTTGAGACAAGGGTAATTTGTATTTGAGGGGTAAGGGAGGGGGAAGGGGTTTGGGGTGGGGAACTGTAGATGGTTACATGAAAGACTGAGATACTTAAACTGATTAGATCCATGGAGTATATTTACCTTAGTTTGTCATAAAAAGACGTGGGTTATATATAACCTAACGTAAAAATCCCAATTAAATTACGTAGTTTGTCTAACATGGAAGAAAAAAAGGGGGGACACGATATGTCATCGTGTTATTTAAGAGTAATCAATAGATAAAGATATGTATTGTCACATATATACAGTTAGGGTTACAGGGTTGAGTAGGGTGGGGCGAAAGGGGCGAACCGTAGGTACACAAACACAGATAAAGACGTAGAGAGTTTATGATCATAAAAACTCCTAATTTACTTCATTGAATCTTCCGTGACTCAAGTCATAGACCATGTATCGAGTCGTTGCATTAAATTGAGATAAAGGAAGGACAAGTAGTAACGGAAAGTAGAGGAAATTGAGTTTTCCAAAAAGAATACCTACTAAAACAAGGTGTATCTCAGAAGGATAAAGTAAAAAGGAAGCATACTTCCCTTCACTTCACTTTCAACGAGTCAGTACAGACTGAGAAACACTAGGGCGTCTGATACGACAGGTACCTTAAGAGGTCCGGGTTTATGACCTCACCATCGGAAAGGGAAAAGGTCCCCTAGAGGGGTTGGGTCCCTAACTTGGGTCCAGAGGGTGTAACGTCCATCTAAGAAATGGTCGACTCGGTGTTGGACATACTGTGGGAAGGTTAAGGATAACAATTTTTTTAGTCCTTCCCGGTAATTTTATTTACAAGGGATTTCCTTGACGTTTTGGCTTCAGAATTTGACGACGTCTAAAATTTTTGAAGTGTAAAGTGTTCGAGATGGAATTTGGGGTTTATGACAAACGGAAGAGAACTCTTCTTATCAATTTTACCAACGTACTCTGAGACACAATTCTTGTAATGTAAACGAGTAGTATAAACTTATACCAATAATATCAAACAGATGATAAAAGTCAAGTTTTACCTGGTACATCGTGTATACCCCAGATCTATGTAGTAGTAAATCGGTGTGTCGAGAATAAAGTGACAGTCCCGTCTCTTTGGTCTCGTGTCGATAAGGTCACAAACGAAGTACAGAAAGGTCTGGAGTCCGATTTCATCTTGTCAATACGTGGACACCGTAATGATTTACAAGTCTCTAGACTAATAATAATTAATCCACTATATTAAGATGTAATAGTTTAAAAGACGACCTTTATTCCCAGGTGGACGTAAGACTTACGGACATAGGAATTTACCATTTTATACTAAGGATACACAAAACGTCTTACCAGTGTCTTAAGTCACTGAACGGTTCTTTACATTGAGAGTAAAATATCGATTCCACAATACATGTCTAACCCGACCTCTAACTGTCCCTGTCTTGAAGAACGAGTTATAGACAGATAAATAGAGGGATAGAGAAAGACACAGAGATTAATGATGGGTCCTATACCCTGGATTTACTTTACTCTATCGATGTGTCTCGTTTTTACTCCCGTTATAAAAATCATTCTAAAAAGAGGACTGAGATCTAAGAAATACGAAGACTGTAAGAACCTGAAACCCCTAGGACGATCCCAACCCTTTCTCCGACTTAAGAATGATTGAGGGACGAGAAAAGATGACTTCAAATGTAGAGTAATAACTGTCTGCATTAGATGTACGAAGACATATTTCCTAACAAACAACAACAAGTTAGTGATTCATCACAGACTGAGACGCTGCGGTACCTGACGTCGTATGGTCCAAAGGGACAGGAAGTGGTAGAGGGTCTCATACGAGTTTGAGGACAGGTAACTCAGACACTACGATAGTTTGGTAGAATAGGAAACAACGGAGGAAGAGAACGAGGGTTACAAAACGTCGTAGTCTCATAAAAGGTCACTCCGAGAAGTGTAATCCACAGGTTTCAATAACCTCGAAGTCGAAGTCGTAGTCAGAAGGGTTACTTATGAGTCCTGACTAAAGGAAATCCTAACTGACCAAGTTATAGGAACGACAGGTTTCCTGAGAGTTCTCAGAAGAGATCGTGGTGTTAAGTTTTCGTAGTTAAGAAACCACGAGTCAGTAGAAATACCAGGTTGAGAGTGTAGGTATATACTGATGACTTTTTTTACATCGAAACTGATATACCTGGAATCGTTTTACTACAGAGACGAAAAATGATTGACGGATCCAAAAAGTATCGAAAACATTTCTAACAAATAAAAAATAATTTTTTAAAAGACACCACTGGTGTGAAATAAATAATGAAAAATAACCTCGTATCAAAGAAATGTTACAACAAAGAAGACATGTCGTTTCCCTTAGTCGTTTCGCTTAGTAGATAGGGGAGAAAAATTCCAAAGAAAGGGTAAATCTAGTGGTGTCTCGTGACTTATCTCAAAGGACTCGATATCTCATCCAGAAAATAATGAATAGATAATATAAAATAATAAATATAGATAATATATAGATAGATGTATATAAACATATATATATATATATATATATATATATATATATAAACCCGAAGGGACCACCTAATCAGCCAGTTCTTAGATGGACGTTACGTCCTCTGTCCCCAAACTAGCAACCCAACCCTTCTAGGAGAACCTCTTCCTTTACTGTGCGTGAGTTCATAAGAACGGACTTTTAAGGTACCTGTGGTCTCGGACCGACCGTCCGATATCAGGTATCCCAACATTTCTCAGTCTGTACTGACTTACTGATGGCATATATACAGATAGGGTTGGAGGGTCAAGTAGGATGGGAGGGGAAAAAGGGGGACCGCAGGTATACAAACAAGAGATGTAGACACAGATCCCCTAACAAATTTATGTGGTCCAAGAAGACCAAGTACTTTGTCGAAGTCTTGATCGTTGATCTCTACCTTTTCTCTCAGTCACGGACTTACAGAGAATTTTTATAGAGACGTCCACCGAAGGTGTACCGGGTCTTATAGACGGAAGGGTTTGGTACACTCTGTAAAAGGAACAAATAGTTACCGACCCCGAAGGATCCTTACCATTCTACTCCCTGTGGATGACTCTCTTACCATGTTCAATACTTATGGTGATTCTTAAACGTCAAACAGTTAACCAATTACAATCGGTAGAAAACTCTGGTTTCCGAGTCTTTGTATCTAGAAAACCAGAGACCCGAGTACACGTAAACAACCTTAAAAAGGAGAACCATAGTCATTCTGGTTCCGGAATAAAGACCTCATTGTAGTGTCCGCGTCCTACCAATAAACAAGTCGATAAATCAGTACAGACTGAGAAACACTGGGGGTACCTGATCGTGTGGTCCGAAGGGACAGGAAGTGGTAGAGGACCTCAAACGAGTTTGACTACAGGTAGTTCAGTCACTGCGGTAAGTTGGTAGAGTAGGAGACAGTAGGGGAAGAAGAGGACGGGGGTTAGAAAGGGTCTTAGTCCCAGAAAAGGTTACTCAACCGAAAAACGTAGTCCACCGGTTTCATAACCCCAAAGTCGAAGTCGTAGTCAGGAAGGTCACTTATAAGTCCCAACTAAAGGAACTCCTAACTGACAAAACTAGGGGAACGTCAGGTTCCCTGAGAGTTCTCAGAAGAGGTCGTGGTGTCAAGTTTCCATAGTTAAGAAACTGGGAAGAAATACTAGGTTGAGAGTGTAGGTATGTGTTGATGACCTTTGTCAAAATCGTAATAAGGTACTTGGTAACAGAGGGTTCACGACCAGGTTTCTGTTACGGTCAGTCATTGTTCCCAAGGTCACAAGGTTTCACTTCACCTTTTTTACAACCAAATACCCCCTTTTTTATCCTGTTTACTTATTTTTATAATTTTTCTTCAGTTGGCGTAAAATTGAGTGGATGATATCATCGACTTCTTTCGTTAATTCCGTTTAAGATTTTAGTCGTCGATGAATCAAGAAAAGAATCGTGTCTCATTCGTTCATTTTATAAGATAATTCATAACCTTACAATTTATAACTGGTCAGTGTGACTAGTGACAGTCCATCTTCTTTTCTACCTTCCATTCAATCTAGTATAAAATATAAAACAAATACATTTTTATTTCTATTCACTGGTACACGAGTACGAGTTAAGGAAGTCAGGAAAGGTTGAGAAACGCTCGGACACCTGACATCGGGCGGTCGGAGGAGACAAGTACCCTAAGAGGTCCGTTCTCATGACCTCACCTAACGGTACGGGAAGGTGTCCCCTAGAAGTGGTGTGTCCTTGACTTGGGTCCAGAGGACTCAGAAGACGTAGCGTCCGTCTAAGAAATGACGACTCGGTGGGCCGTTCAGGATTCTCTGATACCGATTGAGATAAATCTCTTTAACTCTTTGAATGGATCTCCTCCACTTGAGACCCCTCCCTAAATGTTATCATTAAAAAAAAGAAACTATGAAAATATATAACATTATATTAAGGGTCACATCGTTATAAACAGTGTAATATATTACTATCATGTTATACTAAAGGATATAAGTAACATGACGTGCAATCTAGAGATACCGAATAAATGATGAACGATGTTCATACATGGGAATTATAGCAGTCAGAATGGGGGTGATGGGTAGACACCTTTGGTGGTAAAACGAAACCAAAAATGTGTAAATTGAAAAAATCCAAGGTGTAAATTCACTGTAATAGGTCATGAACAGAAAGAGACAGACTGAGTAGAGTGAATCACATTATACGAGTTCCAGGTAGTGTCATAGTGTTTACCCTTCTGTATAAGGAAAGAGGACTGACTTATTATAAGGTGTCTCATATACATAGTGTAGTAAAAACAGGTAAGTGGACAACTTCACGTAAAGTAAACAAAAGTAAAGAACCAATAACACTTATTTTGATGGTAGTTGTACCTTCACATATATAGAGTAACTTAGGTTAAAAGTAAACGAAACTCATATGTGGGTCTTGACCTTAACGACCTAACATACTCTCTAGATACAAATTGAAAACATCCTTTGATATAAAAAAAGGTATGACGAACCTGGTTAAATGTAAGGGTTGTAAGAGTTGTTCCCTCGGTTCTTGTAAAGTGACCCTTTTCTGTCAGAGTCGAGTACTACGAACAGTCGTTATATATTTTCAAGGAATAAATGGTGTAGAAGTAGTCATGGACGACAGAGAACAGAACTCCTATCAGTAAGATTGTACACACTCAACTAAAGAATAACACCAAAATAAAACGTAAAGTGATTATCAATTTCAACTCATACAAAGGTACATAGACAAGCGGTGAAACTACAGAAAAAACCTCTTCACAGATAAATTAAGAATACGGATAAATTTTTTAACTTAACGTACAAAAAACAACACCTAAACCGACTTAAGAAATATAAAACCTATAGTTAGTGAATGGTTATATACCACACGTTTTAAAATGGTAATACTAGTAAAACTATTAACAAAGAAAACGAAAAATTCAAAAACTCAAACCATATTAGAGTAGACAATTTAAAAAAAAAGAAAGTAACAAAGACAAAAACCACAGCACGTGGATTTTAATAACGGCTCTACCTATACTTACTCGAATAAGGAGAAATTAAAAAAAGATCCTCAATGTATCAAAGTCCAAAATACAAATTTAGAAACTAGGTAAAATTCAATTTAAAACACTCACCATACTTTAGTCTTAGACTAAATTAACAAGACGTACATAAAGAGGTCAAAAGAGTCGTAGTACTCGACTCTGACAGAAAAGGGTCACTTTACAAGAACCGAGGGAACAACTTCTAATCAACTGATATATACCTTCTCAAATTAAGACCCGAGAAATCTCATAAGAATCTCCAGTCAAAAATAGAAAGTTATAAAACTTATACAGTAAAATAAGAGAGGACCGGATATCTTAGAAACGACTCTTCAGAGACTATTGGATTACCCCAATAGAAGAGTTCAATGATAAAAAAAAGGGGACTGACGAAAATTTTAAGAAAGAAATAATGAATGAAAACTGTCAAAATTATATTATACAGAACCCCTTCCAGAAAAACGTAATTATCCCACAAGATCATAGAAGTACCTGAACATATAGCAACGGAGGTGTCCAAAGTTTTAAGAGTCAATAATGAAGAAAAAATTTTAATAAAAAATAAAAATTTACCTCTTATTGATGACATGGTACAACATGACCATAGGTGACATGCTGTTATACTTAGTTACTACACTGGACGAAATAAAGATTACGTAAGAAGTAAAGTAGAACACTCAAGAAGTCGTCGTCTTAAAGATAAACCAAGAAATAACCCTAAAGTTTACGATATCATTTCATGAGGAAGACAAGTAATTAAAGTAGGGACTCTCATAACGTAATGGAAGGGTTCAAAAGAGTATCGAGAAAATTAAAGAAGTACTATCATTAACGATCTTTTAACAGTAAAAAAACCATACTATCGAAATAATAACACTAAAAAGTACCACAAATTACTTTTCATGGAGATGGTAGTGTAAACTTTATCATTTATGAATAAATCTGTTCCAAAATAACTTATGTTAAAATCATTAAGTATCTGCCGTCGCGTGGTCCGAGGAGGCAGGGACCCTAAGAAGTCCGTTCTTGTGACCTCACCCAACGGTAAAGGAAGAGGTTACGTACTTTCACTTTTCACTTTCACTTCAGCGAGTTAGTACAGACTGAGAGTCGCTGGGGTACCTGATGTCGGATGGGCCGAGGAGGCAGGTACCTTAAAAGGTCCGTTCTCATGACCTCACCCCACGGTAACGAAAGAGGCTCATTAAGTTATCCAACCATCAATCCTCGGAAAACAAAAGGTCTTCCACCGCGATATCGTGTGTAAAAACCAAAGAGAATCCACGATTGAAACCCTTCGACTTATAATTTTTTGTTTTTATTCCCACCGTCGTCTCACCCCCCTCCCCCATACCCCTCCACACATGAATCGTGAATCCCGAAACCTACATGGGTACCGGACTATCAAGTCAAGTCAAGTCAAGTCAGCGAGTCAACACAGGCTGAGAAACGCTGGGGTACTTAGCGTCGTGCGGTCCGGAGGCACAGGTAGTGGTTGAGGGCCTTAAGTGAGTCTGAGTGCACGTAGCTCAGTCACTACGGTAGGTCGGTAGAGTAGGAGACAGCAGGGGAAGAGGAGGACGGGGGTTAGGGAGGGTCGTAGTCTCAGAAAAGGTTACTCAGTTGAGAAGCGTACTCCACCGGTTGCATAAGCTCAAAGTCGAAGTCGTAGTCAGGAAGGTTACTTGTGGGTCCTGACTAGAGGAAATCTTACCTGACCAACCTTGAGGAACGTCAGGTTCCCTGAGAGTTCTCAGAAGAGGTTGTGGTGTCAAGTTTTCGTAGTTGAGAAGTCGTGAGTCGAAAGAAGTGTCAGNCACAAAAGGTTACTCAGTTGAGAAGTGTACTCCACCGGTTGCATAAGCTCAAAGTCGAAGTCGTAGTCAGGAAGGTTACTTGTGGGTCCTGACTAGAGGAAATCTTACCTGACCAACCTAGAGGANCAACCTTGAGGAACGTCAGGTTCCCTGAGAGTTCTCAGAAGAGGTTGTGGTGTCAAGTTTTCGTAGTTAAGACGTCGTGAGTCGAAAGAAGTGTCAGGTTGAGAGTGTAGTTATGTACTGGTGACCTTTTTGGTATCGGAACTGATCTACCTGGAATCAGCCGTTTCATTACAGAGACGAAAACTTATA
>SJYO01041852.1:85120286-85249682 GCA_006410555.1 Capra ibex
AAACTTATACGATAGATCCAACCAGTATTGAAAGGAAGGTTCCTCATTCGCAGAAAATTAAATTACCGACGTCAGTGGTAGACGTCACTGAAACCTCGGGTTTTTTATTTCAGACTGTGACAAAGGTGACAAAGAGGTAGATAAACGATACTTCACTACCCTGGTCTACGGTACTAGAAGCAAAAGACTTACAACTCGAAATTCGGTTGAAAAAGTGAGAGGAGAAAGTCAAAGTAGTTCTCCGAAAAATCGAGGAGAAGTGAAAGACGGTATTCCCACCACAGTAGACGTATAGACTCCAATGACTATAAAGAGGGCCGTTAGAACTAAGGTCGAACACGAAGAAGATCGGGTCGCAAAGAGTACTACATGAGACGTAAATTCAATTTATTCGTCCCACTGTTATATGTCGGAACTGCATGAGGAAAAGGATAAACCTTGGTCAGACAACAAGGTACAGGTCAAGATGACAATGAAGGACTGGACGTATATCCAAAGAGTTCTCCGTCCAGTCCACCAGACCATAAGGGTAGAGAAAGTCTTAAAAGGTGTCAAATAACACTGGGTGTCTCAGTTTTCGAAACCGTATCAGTTATTTCGTCTTTATCTACAAGAAGACCTTGAAAACAAAAAAGCTACTAGGTTGCCTACAACCGTTAAACTAGAGACCAAGGAGACGGAAAGGATTTGGTCGAACTTGTAGACCTTAAAGTGTCAAGTACAGAACGACTTCGGACCGAACCTCTTAAAACTCGTAATGAAAAGATCACACACTCTACTCACGTTAACACGCCATCAAACTCATAAGAAACCGCAACGCAAAGACATAACCTCATATCAACTAAATTTTGTAACGGAATCAAAGTCCACAGGTCATTTCACTTAGTCAATGTATATAATGTGTATATGTATATAGGTGAGAAAAAATCTAAGGAAAGGGTATATCTAGTAATGTCTCATGACTCATCTCGAAGGACACGATATGTCATCCAAGAATAATCAATAGATAAAATACATAGTATCACACATATACAGTTTGGGTCAGAGAATTAAATAGGGAGGGATGGGAAAAGGGACTTCTTCCGTTACCGTGGGGTGAGGTCATGAGAACGGACCTTTTTAGGGTACCTGTCTCCTCGGACCATCCGACGTCCGTTACCCCAGTGATTCTCAGTCTGTGATGATTCGCTGAAGTGAAAGTGAAAGCACGTAACCTCTTCCTTTACCGTTGGGTGAGGTCACAAGAACGGACCTCTTAGGGTCCCTGTCCCCTCGGACCACCCTCCGGCAGACACCCCAGCGTGTCTCAACCTGTACTGACTTCGCTGAATCGTCGTCGTCGTCGGGAAAAGGGTCGTTGGTATTTAAACAAAATATGTGGACACTGAGTTAAAGACAAAACATTTATTCAAGTAAACGTTGGAAACAAAATCTAATGAGTATATTCATTATAGTATACTATAAACAGAAATAGACTGAAGTGAGTCACACTGTTACAGATCCCTTCCTGGATTAAACTTTTCTCATTTTATCGTCTGACTTTCTATGTCTTGAAGACCTGACGTATTTACTCAAACCGTATACACAAGGAGGTGATCATAAAGTAGTAGCGACGGTGGTGGTAATAGTAGTAGTTGTGGTGTAGTAAAGGTATTGGTTCACCTTTTACAAGAGGGTCTCATTTGTGACATAATAACTGATTTCTGATGAAAGTAGAAGGATGCATATGACAAAGTGGTTTAAAAGAAAATGTATCTTTAAACAATGAACCGTAACCTACTGTTCCTTATAAGTTGAGACATAAATCAAAAAGATTTCAATTAAAGACTTACATAGTTTAAAGATTTAAAATAAAAGTTTAAAAGTGATTTAAAGTTATTTAAGTAATTTCGGTTTTATGGACCATAATTTCATGGGACGAAGAGTAAATAAGTTTTTTTAGAGATAAATCAACTTCTCAACAGAAACAACAACAACAACAATCAAATAGTATAACCGGGGGTCTTGTTTCACGGAATACAAGGTTTTCAAAAAAGGGGGAACTAAAACCCTATCTGTGGAATAATTATACATTAATAAGTAAAAAAAACCTAACTAGTCATTAGAAACTATCTACAATATCGTTTTAAACCCGAAAGGTCCACCGAGTCACCATTTCTTAGGTGGACGGTCACGTCCTCTATGTCTTCTGGATCCAAGTTAGGGACCTAGACCTTCACGGGGACCTCTTCCTTTACCGTTGGGTAAGGTCATAAGAACGGACCCTTTAGGGTACCTGTTTCCATGGACCATCTGACACTGGGTCTCTCAGTGTATCTCAGTCTGTGTTGACTTGTGTGTGTGTGTGTCGACTTAAATTGGGTCTGTCTCCCCTTTTTTTGGGTTCAAAATAAACAAGTACAATATGTTCCAAATAAAATAATAACCTTTTTTTCATTAAGTCATGACAGAGGTAGTGTCACAAACGTAACCAGGGTCGGCTAACTGTCGTCCCGAGAGTCGATCTTTACGAATTCCGTGACGGGCCCGACGTGACAAGGGTGGTCCGAGATATCTGTACTAGTGTGACCCCGGTCGCAACACCGACTCAGTCCCGAACACAAAGATTATTAATACTGGAGTCCCGTGAGAAGTCTTTTTTTGGTAGTCCCTTGAACCTTCTTGTTGTAATTTATAAGTATAGGACCTTCCATACCCCGTACGACCTTTCGGTACGTTATACCAGTGGCCATATATTCTCTTTCCTGAAGTACGAAACGAGAATAGTCCCAGACTCAACTTACAGATCCTAAAACGTCCCAGTAAGGAATAACCGAAAACTTGACACCATAACCTCTTCTGAGAACTCTCAGGGAACTTGACGTTCCTCTAGGTTGGTCAGGTAGGGTTTCCTTTAGTCAGGACTTATAAGTAATCTTCCTGACTACGACTTCGACTTTGAGGTTATGAAACCGGTGGACTACGCTTCTTGACTGAGCAACCTTTTCTGGGTCTACGACCCTTTCTGACTTCCGTCCTCCTCCTCTACTGTCTCCTACTCTACCAACCTACCGTAGTGGCTGAACTACCTTGACTCAAACTCATTCGAGGCCCTCAACCACTACCTGTTCCTCCGGACCGTACGACGTCAGGTACCCCAGCGTTTCTCAGCCTGTGTTGACTTACTTGACTTGACTTGAGGAATAACCGATAAACCACGTTCTCTCACTTCCGTCCCAGTGAGTTTGTCAGTTAATAGATACAACGGGTCCCAAAAGACTTTCCCGTTGAAACACCCACACCCATCGGAACAAGAAATGAGTGAATCAAACGATCATCGACACAGAACATTGACCGATTCACAAATAAGTATACACTCACAAAACTTAACTTACGGAACTGTTGGTCGTCAAATTACAGTCCGTAAATGTGACATCATGAGGTAAATAGTGAGTGTTGAAGAAAGACGGACTTTTTGTTTCGTAAAATTAATATCCGGACATTGATGGAGAAGGAGTAGGATGGGAGGAGGTGAGTCCCGTTTGGAGAGGTGGGTTGACCTTCTCTTTTTGTTGAAAGTCGTCGAAATATCGATGTTACTTGACTTTAACGATTGAGATAAAGTTTTCTACTTGTAAATAAAGTGAAAATAATCATCATAGTCCCAGTTCTCTGTCTTCAAAATTGAGGTGAGTTCTACTCTGATTTTTAAACAAACTAAAATACGGTAAATTAACCATACAGAACAGGGTCTTACATCAATAGTAAATTCAGAAGTAAACTTAGATATCACAGAGAGGAAAGTAGAGGAGACTACTGTGAAATTTAGTTCAATTAAGAAGATTTGAATTACTAACATGTTTGTTTCGTTTTGTTTAGAGGACTAAGTAAAGTCTCCACTAATTAGTAGGACGCTTTTTCAACATGAAAGAGAGTACGACATCAACAGACTCTCTTTACGGGTCAGTTCCCATATAAAGAGTCAGGAAAATACAGATTCGCCCAGGTATTGTAACCAAGAACGGTTACCTTATACTCCCCCTTACTTTAGACGGTTTAAGAAGAAATCCGTCAAAAGACATCTACTCGTGTCAGTCCATAAGGGGTATAACCTTCGGTCCAATATTTCTACCGTCTCGGTGCTCTGTGTCACTCAGACTTAAGAACTCAGTCGTGAACTTTCTTTTTTTGACTGGTCCTTATATGTTAACAGTAAAATTTACTTTCTCTTCAGTTGAAGATAACATAAACTTGTAATATTGAAAAAAATTGGAAAAATAAAATATAACCTCATGACTAAAGGACCTCCTCCCGAACCGTTGGATGAGGTCATAAGAACGGACCTCTTAGGGTACTTGTCTCCTCAGACCACCCGATGTCAGGTTTCCCAACGTCTCAACCTGTGCTGGCTTCACTGACTTGTGCGTGTGTGCGTGTGTAACGACTAATTGTTACAACACTCAAAGTCCACCTGTCGTTTCCTTGAGTCGACATACATATGCGCATAGGTAAGAGGGGGTTTGAGGGGAGGGTAGGTCCGACGGCGTATTGTAACTCGTCTCAAGGAACACGATGTCTCATCCAGGAACAGTCAATAGGTAAAATATATATCGTCACATATGTACAGGTAGGGTTAATCTATAGACAACACTTTACTATACGGTGTTACTCAACCCAATTGGAGTCAGTGGTGACTAGAGATCAAGAAGTAGGGTTTCAAGTACACATATGTTAAAAGTAGAATTTTAGGAAAATTCTAACCTGTAAAATTGAAAATTAAAATAGACATCAATCGTGGATTTACATCTTATATGAAGTCGAAATTATAGACTAAATTGTGGGACAATGAATAAATCAGTAGTTCATAAATGTCTCTATAATGATGTGTGTATGCATGTATATGTATGTGTATATTATGAATGTCTCTTGAGTCACAGTCCGTGAGACCTATGAACTCTTTTCTTCTGTCTATGAAAAACCGGAATTGAACTAAACAAATACTTATCGTTAGAAAAAGTTACGAGACAAGAGAATAAGAGATATTAGTTACGTATGTACGTACGATTCAACGAAGTCAACACAGACTGAGAAAGGTTGGGATACCTTACATCGGACGGTCCGATGAGACAGGTATTCTCAGAGTTCCGTTCTTATGATCTCATCCAAAGGTACGGGAGGAGGTCCCCTAGAACGACTGGGTTCTTAGTTTAGGAACAGAGAATGTAGAGGATGTAACCGTCCACCCAAGAAATGGTGATTGCGGTGGACCCTTCAGGGGTATTAGTTATGAAAATGAGTTAATAGTGGAGATACTTATTGAAGAATTAGGTTTAAAGAGACTAGTACCGGTGGATTGATATAAGATCAAAAAGAAAAGTTAATAAATATCCTTTAAAAGTGAACAGGTGGTATTAAAATTTGAGTTGACGATGACGATGACGATTCAGTGAAGTCAGCACAGGCTGAGACACGCTGAGGTATCTGTCTTCGGGTGGTCCGAGGAGACAGGGACCCTAAGAGGTCCGTTCTTGTGACCTCACCCAACGGTAAAGGAAGAGGTTACGTACTTTCACTTTTCACTTTCACTTCAGCGAGTCAGCACAGGCTGAGAATCGTTGGGGTACCTGACATCGGATGGTCCGAGGAGGTGGGTACCCTAAAGGGTCCGTTCTCATGACCTCACCCAACGGCAACGGAAGAGGCAATTTGAGTTGATTCTCCGTTGTATTTTAATACCAATTTATCGTATTGTTTTACCTCGAATTTAATACTAATTTCAGTTTAAAAGATATTATTCAGTTGATAATTAACTTGTTGATGGTTTGATTAAGATTAGTAATCGAATATAACAAAGATAGTTCTTAAAAAAAAGATCTTCCTTTACGTTTCACGTACGGTTGACTCAAAATAAGTTTAACTCAAACAAAGACACAGAGTATATGTGTTGTTACTTGAGATATGGGGTTAATCTCAACATCGTTATTTTTAAACTTCCAAAATCGGAAGTGAAAAATAAGACTGTATTTTGTATAAGTTCGTGGAGAAGTACTCCCTTTCGAAACATCTTCACAAACAGTTGAAGCCGGAGAAGGTTTAAGAACTATCTTACTCCCGTTGTTCCGTTCCCAGATTTGAACTTTTGTGAACACTGAATCAAATAACCTCCTCGACTACTGGATCAATAGTTCTAAAGTAAAACTAACACATTTTTCTCTTCTGACCTGTATAACCTCGGGTTACCAACGACGGAGACACTGGGATGTGCCTTTGGGGATTCACTAATCTAGTGTTCTCGACGGGAATTAGACAGATTGTCACACTACTCGGATAGTTGTCTTTTCTCAGTTGAGTGAGTTCGAAACCCCCGATAAGATCAACCCCTAGTTACTCCTCTCTCTTAAAATCTGTATCGTTACTTGGAGACCGAGACAGGGTCCCTTAGTCACTGTCTAAGGATCTCCGTGTAAGGGTCACCTTATCACTCCGTGTAAGTTCACAGTTTACTTTCCCCACATAGTACTATCCACACAATCTTTCCCTTGTGTTCCGAAGATCCGAATTCCAAAATATATAAAGTAAGTGTGAGTGTAGGAAGGTGTTAACAAGAAGTCTCTTATCGTTTCCTCTTTGAGTTGTTATACTGTCCTAACATGATGTCGTTACACTGTCCTTCTCGAACACACCTAGTTTTCCAGTCATCGTTTAACTCTTCATCCCCAATACAAACCCTTCCGAATTTTTTTACCTACGGACTTAGACAGAAGGCTCTTTTAAGGGTCACGGAAGTATTACGGAAAGTGGGAGGGAGGGGGAAGGGAGAAGGGGCGGAGGGAAAGAAGGAAGAAAGAAAGGAGGAAAGGAGGGACGGAAGGAAGGAAGAAGGGAAGAAGGAAGGAGAGAAGCAGAGAAAAATTTTACGGTAAATAACTTATATATACACGATCTGTATTACGACGACGACGACGATTCAGCGCAGTCAGCACAGGTTGAGACACACTGGGGTATCTGCCTTCGGGTGGTCCGAGGAGACAGAGACCCTAAGAGGTCCGTTTTTGTGACCTCACCCAACGGTAAAGGAAGGGGTTACGTACTTTCACTTTTCACTTTCACTTCAGCGAGTCAGCACAGGCTGAGAAGCGCTGGGGTACCTGACATCGGATGGTCCGAGGAGGTGGGTACCCTAAAGGGTCCGTTCTCATGACCTCACCCCACGGTAACGGAAGAGACTCTGTATTACGATCCATAATCGTTATGTTTTAGTAAAGGAAATTCCCAAAGTGCAAGAGAACACCTTCAGTCGTTACATTTTAGGAGTCAATATCTTGTCATCCCTTTACGACACTATTGACATAATTTTCAGACGTACGTTTGGATCTCCGTTTATTGGATAGTACCGACTTCTTCAGTGCGTTTTAAAGAGTTTCCACTCCCCTGATGTGACTGAGGATTCCGACCCTTCTGATCTATCTCTTATTACACGTTCCCGTTAGGACTATCTCTGAAGTCTAGTTAAATTATTACTGATCTCGACCTGTTGTGTTTGTCGTCTCAACCTTACACACTCATTTGTTTTGCAGACACGAATCCGTAGGTCCGTCGTTGTTTCCAACTAAGTAGTATCTTAATACCGGAGTGATCACGAATTACTGTACCTGTACCTTATCCCTTCGACTTATAAATCTAAACAGATCTCGACTCGAAAACGTTCCCTTTGTCGTGACCTTCCTCCTACCCAATATCTCTTTGAGGTTAGACCCTCGGGACCTACTCCTCCCTCTTTAAACGTCTGACCAACACAAAGACCGTAGTTACGTCTCTGGCGACAAAATAAATATAAAAGTCTCGGAAAGTGACCCGGAAGGGTCCACAGTGTCACAATTTTCTTAGACGGACGATCACGTCCCCTATGTTCTCTGTACCTAAGCTAAGGACCCAGGTCTTCTAGGGGACGTCTTCCTTTACCGTCGGGGGAGGTTATAAAAACGGACCCTTTAGGGTACTTGTCTCCTCGGACCACCCGATGTCAGGTACCCAAGAGTTTCTCGACGTGTACTGACTCGTGTGTTAAAAACTCAGAAACTATTCTGGGGATTCGAGGAGGACAGACAAAAGAAGGTAAATCATTTATGGTAACAGAGACCTATGTATTCATTTATTCGATTCTCCATCTTCTTATACGTTTAAGAAATAAATATATAAAGAATTTTAAAAACCTTTACACAGTTCTAAAAAAACTTTAATCTATAATCTTTATTATAGACATACCTTTTACGGTCGGACCCACCTCTGTCTCCCTCTCCGTCCCTCTCATTTTAGGACTCTTAACATTTCGACCGACCAACAAGTCAAGTCAAGTCAGTGAGTCAGTACAGACTGAGAAACACTGGGGTACCTGAAGTCGTTCGGTCCGAAGGGACAGGTAGTGGTTGAGGACCTCGAATGAGTTTGAGTTAAGGTAGCTCAGCCACTACGGTAGGTTGGTAGAGTAGGAGACAGTAGAGGAAGAGGAGGACGGAAGTCAGAAAGGGTCGTAGTCCCAGAAAAGGTTACTCAGTCAAGAAGTATAATCCACCGGTTTCATAACCTCAAAGTCGAAGTCCTAGTCAGGAAGGTTACTTATAAGTCCTGACTAAGGGAAATCCTAACTGACCAACCTAGAGGAACGGTAGGTTCCCTGAGAGTTCTCAGAAACGGTTGTAGTGTCAAGTTTTCGTAGTTAAGAAGACACGAGTCGAAAGAAATATCAGGGTGAGAGTGTAGGTATGTTCCTTAGGTTGTCCCCAGAAGACGTACCGTGCGTCTAAGGAGTGGTTGACTCGATACCCAATGGGAATTGATAATATGGTCAGAATACTAACAAAACTTTACATCAGGACGAATAAAGGTTTAAGAGTAGAGTATAAATTAAGTGTCACGAATAACCAGGTACGTGTCCGTCTGAAGATCAAGATCGTACAACCTTATCACTCTGGAAAAGTGTGAGAGAGAAATAAGACACACACTAGGAATCACATTCTCGTGTGTCTTTTATCTCTTATAAAGGATCTTCTACCAGACCACTCAACCGACAGTCACTACCATTCCAAGAGAGAGTACAGACAGAAAATCTGTAACGTAGAGACAGATTGTTATATACAATCAAGAAGTTCATCAAGTTCCACCCATCAAGTGCGGAATATTAAGACAAGTCACATATTATTGGGTGTAAGTAAATACACGGAACTGGGTTAGTCAAGTAATGTATCGGAGAATGACGTCCTCAGGGTCACGGATCGAACACTGGGTATATTCCCAATACAGACTTGAACTGAAGAGGTCCTCTGGTAACTTAGGTACCGTACTAAGTACCGGTTGACCTCCATCACAACTGTAGAAGGATCTAAGGAGTAAAAAGAGAGAGAAACGAGTAGGAAACTGGTACAGGGTCATCTTGGTGATTGAGTTTACCACGGAAATTTACTTAACATTTTTTTTTTTTTTAACTTAACCCTTTTTTTTAGGTTGACTTAACCTTTTTTTTAAAAGGTAGATTTAACCTTTTTTATGTTGATACAAAGAGAAAGAAACTCTTGACATAGAGACACGGTCTGGTTTACAGTGTCGAACTGAAACCCGATATTGAACACAAAGTCAAGAACAAACGATGGAGTTGATCCACAAGAACACGCCCCGCGTCCGAACTACGAGTGTGTACCGTCAGGACTCTAAACGACAAGTAGAGGGTTCGGGACACCGAGTCGTGAGAGTTCTATGTTCGACTAAAGAGAGTGGTCGTTCCAGTGATATCCACTTCCGACAACCACTCGAAGGGTCCACCACGTCGCCATTTTTTAGGTGGACGGTTACGGCCTCTGTGTCCAAGTTAGGACTCAACCCTTCTAGGGGATCTCCTCCTTTACCGTTGACCGAGGTCATAAGAACGGACCTTTTAAGGTGTCTGTCTCCTCGGAACCACCCGGTGTCAGGTACCACAACGTTTCTCAACCTGTGTGTTCGTGTAATCACATGGTTGGTGGAATGTCATTCACTGCAACTTAAGGAACGAAGACTGTACTCCCCTTTTCCCACCTCCTTTCTAACAACGAGGGTTTTGGGACGCAATACGACTTTCGTTAGAGAACGTCTGGGAGAGAATATCGAGACTTACCATTTTGAGAGGTTTAGTCAATAAAGGGAACCGATGACTCTCGTCCCCTCAGTGTACTGAAGAAACTTCAGTAGAAATCCGGTCACCAAGAGTTCAACCCTTTAAAACGGGGAGTCCCTTATAAACCAATACAGATCTTTGTAAAAGTTACCTGCACTTAGACTCACTTGAGGACCTCAACCACTACCTGTCCCTTCGGACCGCACGACGTTAAGTACCCCAGTGTTTCTCAGCCTGTCCTGACACGCTGACTTGACTTGACTCTTTGTAAAAACCACAGTGTTGACCTTTCCTCTACAATGAGGACAGATCACCCATGTCCCGTGTACACACGAATCAGCGAGTCAGCACAGACTGAGAAACGTTGGAGTACCTAACCCCAGGTGGTCCGAGGAGACAGGCACCTCTAAGAGATCCATTCTTATGACCTCACCCAGTGGTACGGGAGGAGGTCCCTTAGAAGGATTGGGTCCCTACCCTAACTCGGGTCCAGAGGGTGTAACGTCCGTCTCAGAAATGGTAGACTCGGTGGTCCCTTCGGGTCCATCTCCTGTACCTACAAAGATTTGTAGGAGGTCACAAGTCTTGTCAGGAAGAAGACGGGGTGTTGTTTCTTACACACACAAGTTGAGAAAACGTTGGGGACCTGATATCGGGGGCGTCTGAGGAGACAGGTACCTTAAGAGGTCCGTTCTTTTTATCTCACCAACGGTAAAGGAAGAGGTCCCCTAGAAGGATTGGGTCCCTAATTTGGACGTAGAGGATGTAACCGTCCGACTAAGAAATGGTGACTTGTTGGACCCTTCGGGTTCTGTTTCTTATATAGGACAGGTTTTGTCCTAATCACAACTCCAACTGTCTAGGACAGGACCTTGTGAGGACTCGTAGAACAGATGAGTGATTCGGTTTCCATCTCTTTACTGATATGGGACTAAAGGGTGTAGGTCCCTGGTCCTCTTGATTCAAGAATACAACCAAAAAAAATTGAATTGAACCTGAGACCTGTTTAGAAACGAAGTTACAGAAGACAGTTTACACTACTTTCATAGGCAACATGACAGAAACATTCCACCACTACTCTTACTTTAGTATCTTTACTTACCAGAAACTTTTTTTAAAGTTTTTCGGTGTTTTGAGTAATAAAGACGGCTCAAGTCTCTCAAGATCTGTGTTTTCGTAAGACCGACTGATACCTCACCTTAATGAGGGACGAAATAGGGAAACGAATTGACATTGTAGTTCGTCGAGTCAAATCTTTATACAGTGAACAAATTTATATCCGATCCAATAGATCTACTCTCTTAAACGAACTGCAATAACGGAAACCACAATTAGAAGAGAATGTGAGCTAATCAAGGGAACAGTAGTGAAGAAAAAAGTCGGGTCCAACGTATTCTAGATGTAGACACTTCTTTAACTTCAACCCGACCAAACATTAATCATCATAGTGGTTTTGTGGATTTAAAACCGTAGTGGATTTTAAATACTAGTCTCAGACTTGATTTAGACACAGTAAAACTTGTACTGTATTTACTTTGTTTGTGTCACTGGAACCCGTACGTATTAGTAATTGTCTATGATTACGTAATTTACCCTACCTTACAATGTCTTTTGGATACGTGGATACTTTTACGAAGACAACAATCTAGGAATGGTTTCGTTACGATTTCCATTGTACTTTCCCTGAATTACATTAGAAGAATAGTTATCAACCGGTAAATGGTTTTGTCGAACCATGGAAGAATCTCACTTAGAGATCAGTCGTTAGGTCAACGTTTGAAGCAAAAGTCTCAATTCTCCCTATTTGACCTTTTACGACACTTCTAAGACGTAACTTTATATTTTATAATGTCCGACTCTTCTCGTCTTACCTATTTTCCGAAAATCAAACGAGGGAAACTTCGGGACAAATTTTCCCCGTACGAACAAATCTAGCCCAGTCTCACTATATTCGATGCAACATCTTCGTTGTACAATCAGGACTCCTTTCTCCATCGTGTCCACTTTCTTACGTAGGGTTTAAGAAAAACTACTCAGGTGCTAGTGTGTCTTCACTGTGTCGACCGAAGAGACACAAATAGACCTTAAGACCTTTCCTTAGAGTTCGTACACAGCACTGAGAAAAGGAAGAAATGCTAACACTATGATCGATGCCAATACGAACTTAGGTGCTAAGGAAATTTGAGAATCATGAGATGGTAAACTAGGAAAAACATGATTCGAGAGATTTAGCACGCAACGATGAGAGTCCTCGACGAACACCATTTCTTGGGCGGACGGTTACGGCCAATCTGCAACCTGGACGGTCAAGCTAGGCACCCGGACCTTCCAGGGGTCCCTTCCCTTACCGTCAGGTGAGGTCATAAGAACGGACCTCTTAGGGTACCTGTCTCCCTCGGACCACCCGATGTGTCACGTATCCAAACGTGGTTCAGATTGTACTGACTTCGCTGAAACGTAATCGTGAGAGTGCAAACGACTCAAGACTCCACCGGGATCACCATTTCTTAGGTGGACGTTACGTCCTCTGAGTTCAAGTCAGGGACCCAACCCTTCTAGGGGACCTCTTCTCTTACCGTTGGGTGTCATAAGAACGGACCTCTTAGGGTACCTGTCTCCTCGGACCGTCCGATACCAGTTATCTCAAAGTTTCTCAGTCTGTACTGACTTCACAAAATCGATCGTATGTGAGTACAACGTACCTCTTTGTTTCTCGTACACTACAGAATTTACGAGAAGAAGTAAAACGGTCCCTTCTTCTGAGTTGCAACGTCCCGTATAGACCCCATGTCTACTCATACATTCCTTACCCATAACCTATCTCCAATTATAGAAAAGTATCTTTTATTTGTACCAATGGTTTCCCCTTTTCCACCTTCACCCTATTAAATCCTCAACCCTAATTGTCCATGTATGAGGATACATATTTTATCTATTTGTTGTTCCGGGATAATATATCGTGTCCCTTGATATAAGTCATAGAATGTTATCGGATATTACCTTTTCTTAGACTTCTTTTATATATAGGCTTAGTAAAAAGACGACGTATGGACTTTGAGTGTGACGTGACATTTAGTCATTACACCCACGAGTCAACGAGTCAACACAATTTGAGAAACGTTGGGTTGTCTGACCCCTGAAGGTCCGAGGAGACAGGTACGCCTAAGAGATCCGTTCTTATGACCTTACCCAACGGTACGGGAGGCGGTCCCCTAGAAGGATTGGATCCCTAACTTAGCTTGGGTCCAGAGGGTGTAACGTCCGTCTCAGAAATGGTAGATTCGGTGGTCCCTTCGGGTTCTTATGACCTCACCCATCGGAGAGGGAACAGGTCCCGACCCATCGGATAGGGAAGAGGTCCCCTGGAAGGACTGGGACCTTAACTTGACCCCAGAGGACGTAACGTCCGTCTAAGAAATGGTCGACTCGATGGACGCTTCGGGGTTTAGTTATTAAGAAGTTATTTTTTAATTTTTTATTTCTCATGGTAAACTCCATATACATGTCTTTTCCATTTACAGAAAACTCAAGAAAGGGGTGTTTGCAAATACTTAGGCGAAAAAAAAAAAAAACGGTGAAGAAAAATCATTTGTGTAAAATGTGAGGAAGTCTCATGGTATCCAACCCGTCTACTCTTCGCCATTTGACGAACAGTCAAACATTTAACACTGAAGTCGAGTAGAGGAAGACCCATGTGTCTTATGTCTATAGTACTTAGTTTCACTTCTATAGGATTTATCCTTGTATTAGTTAGTTCGTCAACGATCCAACCGAAATACTCTCGCCACATCAAGATTTTTTTCTATATTATTTCGTAAACGTTTTTTACCGGTCTTAAATTTGACGATGACTTAGGTCCAACTGTCTATCATCATGACTACTTTGTATTCCCGAAACCGAATAGTGTCGGTAAGAGTCCTGACATACCGTACAATGACGGAACAAGCCCTGGTACGGTCCGGCCGGGGAAAGACCACGAGTCACTCGCAATTTATTATGGTTATGACTGTTCATGAAGAATAAAAAGTGGGCCCTTGTAAATATTAAGAGACGAAGTACATGAAAGATTAAGAAGTACGAGTTACTACCCTTACTTTTAATTAATGCGACCCTTACACTTACAGCGGAACTGTTTAGTAAGGATAAGACAATTTATTACAAAAGTAACCACTCGGATCCTCCGGGGACCTGAGACAAAAGAGCAGGAGCAGGAGATAAGTAAGGAGGAAGGAGACGGGATTCTAGAAAGATCTTTACGGTTTTGAGTTGTTCTCATTGTCGGAAAATTAACCCCAGACCCTAAATCTACACTCAATCAAATTTTGGAAGGATTTACACCGTAAAGTCAGATGAACTTTAAGGGTTAAGATAAGAGGACATCGAGTCGGTTTCTACAGTAAAACTAAAGACTCGACGTGTAAGGATCCCCATACCCAGAGTAAACAGACTTTTTCTCTCTACATTCGAGTAAACTTCAAAGTCAACTGAATAACAAGACAAAACTGGAAACGATGATTATCGACCGTCTCTTATTTTGGTCTGTACAGTTAGTGACGGATCTAAAATATTTGATAACTGACAAAGAACTTCCTAACACTACGAATAAAATAACCAGACAACACAGTATCCTCCTCTAAATATCTCACGGTTTTGTGTTGTTGACACCGACCGATCGTAGTAAGTCTGGACGACCATTATTTCAGTAATGTTAATTATTGATGGTTAATTTATATTTACTGGTCTTAGTGTGGTCCCTTTCCTTGTTTTCGCAGAATTAGGGATGTAGAGAATACCGGAGTAGCATAAATTGCGAGACACTTCTCAACTTTATTGATTGAACGGACTAAAAAGAATTTGACTTGTGAGAGAGAATTGTTGAAACAAGTTTAAAACATTGAAGATTTCCTTCTGAGATGTTCAGTGGTGAGTGCACAAGACGGTAGGTCCTTTGAATAGGGAAGAGACAAAGTGACCGGGGCCGAAACATATAAAAATCGAGACGATGTGTGTTGGTAAGAGAAATGGTGTTAAGGATGATATTAATAGTCACTAAAGGTTATGAGACCGGAGAGTAAAAAAAAGTCGAAGAAAGGAGGTTGGTAAAACAGAATGTAGGACGGAGTGTGTAAGGTGACAAATGCGAGATTTGGTCGTCAAGAGTTTCACACCAGGTTACATGGGACTCCACGGGTCTGTGAAAGATCCCCGGGTTCCATGTTCCTCCCTCCTCCCTCTCTTCTCCCTCCCTCCTCCCTCCCTCCTCCTCACTCCTTCCTCCCCCCAAGTCCTACCCCTTGTGCACATATAGACACCGCCTAAGTACAACTACATACCGTTTTGGTTATGTTATAACATTTCATTAATTGGAGGTTAATTTTATTATTTTAAAATTTTTCTTGATAAAAGTATTATAACGATTTTACAATGAGAGAGAGAGTAAGAGAGTACTTATATCATATAAAAGGTCTCCGACGTGCTGGATATTACATTTTTATTCAATTTACATCTTCGTCTAAGTTCTTAGGTCGACAGACGATAAACCCCGCTATAATCTAAACGTATTTACATTTTGTTACGGTGAGAAACGTATAAAACAAAACCTTTTGTCGATAAAAAAATTATTTTTTATCCAATTGTAATTTACCCAAATAATGTAAAATTACCTTAATTTATAAAATTATTAAGGACAATTATGTTACTTATAATTGTCTATATTTGAGATGTTTTACGAAAACGGTAGTTATTAAAAGTTCTCACATTTTCCCAGGTCTTTAGTTTTTCAACTCTTCATGACACACTTTGACAGATCCTTCAACTTTGGGAGTAAGATATAACAACCAAAAACAACAAAGTATTACAGATTGAATAGCACTTGACTACGAAAACCTTTTAAAATTTTGACAATTTTTCATACATCTACGTAAGGGTTTGTACTTGGGGGGGAGGGTGGAGGGAGGGGTATTGGAGAGAGACCCAGTAGGGGTACAAACCCTTGCGTACATTCTTAATTTCTAAAATTTTAATTTTTTTTTTATTTTTTTTATTTATTTATTTAAAATTTTTTTTTCATACATCTACGTTTCTTACGTTTCGGTGTCAATTTACAGCACGTCTCCGCGGTGCTGTGACAGTTCGACAGTTCCAAAGATGGAAAATAAGGGTCAAAGACGTTAATAGAATAACACCTGGGTATGCTCCGAGTGTCTAAAACTATAGCGAAACTCCCCGAGACGAGATCTAGAACAGTGGTCTTTGTCGGTAAGAACGTATCTCCCTCGTAGGTACGAGACCGGTGTCGGAGAATAAAAAAGTAAAGTGAGAGAGGTCATTGAGTTGAGGTTTTTAGGAAACTGAGGGTTGGTTCTGAAAGTTAGACAAAGGGATTATGGAAAAGTGGGAAGGAATCACGGGAGTTAAGGAATAAAGAAAGAAGTTACAGTACGAATTAATCCTATTCATGAAGAAACATTGTAAGTTTTAGAGAACGATTAAAGAAGAAATATGTCAAATTACTAAGTGTTAGGACGAATTTAGTCGAGATGTGTGTACGGTACGGACGGAGGTACGTCTACTTACACCAACCCTTATTTGGGTATCGGTACGGCTCTTCGGAATGACATGGAAGTACTACCATGGAAATTCACCCGGGAATTAAAACGAGTACCGTCGGTCGAAACGGATCAACACGATATTGTGGTTTGTTAAAGTTTCAGAGTCATACCTTACGTTATTTGCAAACAAAGACTGAATTTACACACGACACCCAGTGGAAACTGAGGAATGAGTCCCTTGACCCGATTAAACCTTGACGAAGAAGGACCCCCACCCCCCTAACGACGCGAATACTGTCTTCTTCTCTAAAATCTTCGTATACTAAAAGAATTTCGAAGAGAAGAATTCACCACGTAAGGTGAAGATGAAGGTAAAGTAACCAGTTTCCATCAGTAGACCGATTCGAATTATTGTTACCCCACTCTTAATAGTAGTAGGGCGTCCGGGAGAAATCGAAGGGACCACCGAGTCTACCATTTCTTGGACAGACGTTACACCCTCAGTACACAAGCTAGGGACACACCCCTTCTAGGGGACCTCTTCCTTTACAGGTAGGTGTGGTCATAAGAACGTACCTCTTCAGGTACCTGTCTCCTCGGACCACCCGATATGTCAGGTATCCTAGTGTTACTCAACCTGTGATGACTCACTGATTGTTACACTAACTTATAACGTAACAAACTTTTGAAAACCGAATGTCTAAAAGTATGTCTCTAAACTTCTAGACCAAGGAAAATAAACTTATAAACAAAAATTGAAGAAAGTGTCCAATCTCTATGGAGTGGTTCTATTGGTCTACGTTTACCTCCCTTATACCATAATCGATTGAATGATTTGGTACTGAAAGTAAAAGCAGGGTCTACGACTAGTACGATTACAAAAAATAATTTCAGAGGCCGATCATTTAAGGGACCATAAGTAATAATTCAAAAGAAAGTTTAATGAACCTCCTACTACGTCAAACATATAAATCACATACTCAGGTGACGGTATAAAGTAAACTTTCTAAATATTTACCCAATTTTTTAAGACTAATGTACAAGACATTTTTATTTGAAATCTTATAAAACTCAATGTCTTTACTACGTCTCATGTAACTCAAGAGTACATCGTATCGGGACCAAAGGATTGACAATAGTAGAATGTGATCGTCCATGTAATCAGTGTTGATTACTTGGTTACAATTATATAATGATAATTGATATCAGGTTTGAAAAAGACTTAAGGAAACAGAAATGGATTACAGGAAAAAGATAAAGTCTTATCCTACACTGAGGAGTCCGAGAGGTCTGACACTGTCAATTGAAAGGAACAAAAGAGTCTGGAAGAAGTAAAAACTACTGAAACCGTCTAAACTCCTTATGACCAGTCAATAAACTGTCTTACAAGGGTTAAAATTTTCACAAGTCTATATTCAAAAAGATCTACCATGTTTAGTATAAAGAAACATCGTTTACGTGTATTCACATCTTTATAAAGTCTTGTCAGTAAACTTGTTAAGAGAAAAGTGGTGAGAATTTTTTGTAGAAAAATAAAAAGTAATAACTTCGAAGTGAAAATTCACCTTACCTGTCCAATATATGTCAATAGTGATAAAAAACTTTAAAAGACAATCTCCAATATGATGGTTCCCGAAGTACAAGGTACCTGGTCCAGTCGTGCAAATTTGTGAAAAAATTTTTTAACTAAAAATAACCTCAATATCAACGAAATGTTACAACACAAAGATACAAGTCGTTTCACTTTGGCGGTATGTATATATACATAGGAGAGGGAAGACCTAAAGGACAGGCAAGTGCAGTAATTCATCTCGAGGGACACCATATGTCATACAAGAATAATCAATAGACAAAATACGTATCATGGTTCTCACGTACCCGAAGGGACCACCGCGTCAAACTTCTTAGACGGACGGTTCGTCCTCTACGTCCAAACTAGGGACCAGACCCTTCTAGGGGACTTCCTTCTTTACCATTGGGTGAGGACATAAGAACAGACCCTTTAGGGTACCTGTCTCCTTGGACCGTCCGACGTCAAGTACCCCAGTGTTTTCTCAACCTGTACTGAATTGTTGATTTTTTGTTAGTTATCACATATAAACATTTAGTGTTTAAGGGTTAAGGAGGGTGGGGAAGGAAGGGTGGAACCAAAGGTAGGTAAACAAGAGATGTAGACACAGACAAAGACGAGACGTCTTTACGTTTAGTTTCATTGTTACCCCATAGTAGAGTGTAACCAGTTTACCGGTAGTAGTTTTTTTGTTTTAGATGTCTGTCATCTACGACGTCTCCCATACTTCTTTTCCGTTCGAAGTGCGTGACAACTACCCTCACATTTAACTATGTCGGTGACGCCTCTTGTCATACCTTCAAGCAACAACAACCACCACCAAATGAGTGACTTAGTACAGACTGAGAACACTGCGATACCTGACATCGGGTGGTCCGAGGAGACAGGTACCCTAAAGGGTCCGTTCTTATGACCTCCCCCAACGATAAAGGAAGAGGTTACCGTCAAGGAATTATTTGATTTTTATCTTATGCACAGAAGAAAATTGTCTTTTTACGTGACGAGTAGAAGTCAAGTTGCTGAAAAGTTTCAAAACTACGTTCTATCGCTCGTGTCACGTACTCGACGTGTGCTGAATCACTGATTTGGTGGTGTCGTTGTTTATGTGCAGACCCGACACGTCGTCGAAGAGAACGCATAAGGGGTGGAGTAATGTGACTCTAAAATATGCTTGAGATAACGTAAAAGTTCCAGAAAATTTTTTACTTAACGTAGGGACCGAAGGACTTCACGAGACACGTGAAGATAGTAAAAAAAACGACGACATCAAACGAATACTTCCTACTGCGTTTACCTAAGTTTGGTACCGGGGTAAGGTCTCTGAAGAGGAATATTAGAAGAGAAATCAGAAATAAAAAAACAACAACAACAAAAAAAAAAAGTTAGGAAGGATTTTTCCTGCACAAGAATCAGTGAAATAAAAAAAAATAAAAAATTTAAATTTTTAGAAATTAAGAATGTACGCAAGGGTTTGTACTTGGGGGGAGGGTGGAGGGAGGGGTGTTGTAGAGAAAAAACGAGGCAATTACAAAATTACATTTATAACAGCCCTTTTTTTGGAATAAAAAATTTTTAATTTCTCGAGTGACGGTTGTCATACAGAAAATACTATGTAGAAGTTATAGTAGCACACGTTTTTCAATCAAAATTATATAGAATCAAAACTTTGTCTTAGATCGTTCGTCTTACTTAATATAATCTTTATAACTATAAAGATTAACTATTTATAGTTATAAAAGGAGGTCGAAATCCCTTTTGTATAGTAGTACACGTCTAACAGTAAGGTGAAGAACAAAGAAGGTCAGAAGTCAACGTACAAAGATACTTTTCACTTTCATAATCTGTGAGACAACACAGACTGAAAAACGGTGGGGTACCTGACATCGGACGGTCGGAGGAGACAGGTATCCTAAGAAGTCCGTTCTTATGACCTCACCCATCGGTAAGGGAGAGACCCCTTATAGGGACCAGGACCATAGTTTGTGTCCAGAGGACTTAACGTCCGTCTGAGAAATGATAGACTCAGTGGTTGTACAAAATATGTAGAAGGTTTTACTAAATGAGTATTTTTCCGAATAATCCATATGATCGTCCATGTAATCAAAGGTAAAACACACCACACACACACACATACAAGACGATTAAAAATGGGTCTTTTTCTTGTTTCTAAAATACACCGAAATTTTGAAAAAAGAGTAGCACTTTTTGAAGGTTTCCACTAAAATACAGATAACACACTGACTCATTGCAACATTTTAATTCTACTCAAAAATTTGTACTGACTTTTTTAACACCTCAAAACAGAGATACAACTCACAAATTAAAATTTTACTTAATGATTAACACTACTATAGTATGGTTTTAATTTCAGAGTTTCTAAATAACAACTACAATCGTCTACAGTTAGGTAATTGAAGGACCACTAAAATTGTTAAAACCAGATGAAACCAACACAATCCATTCTAATACAATGACATCAAAAAACACCGACTATTTCTTGAGTATGTTTCCTACCTTCTTCATAGAAAGACATAAGAACTAAAAAAAGTTATCCCAATACATTAAGAATACAAATTAGACAACAAAAAAAAATTCGACTTTTTCAAACTATGTGAACAGTGAAACACTTCTAATTGAACAAATTTCGATCTACACTATATATGTAGGTGGATCTGTACGTTTACTTTCCACGAAAAAATGAAACTTTCGTTTCAATTGTGAAACCCCAGTATCTCACCAAAGTCACCACCGGGAGGTTTTACATACAGGTAGGTCTTGAAGTCTTGTCGCATAAACATCTTCAATGACTTTATTCCTAGATCTCCACTCTAGGAAAACCCAATCCCAATCAACGATCAGTACAGGCTGAGACGCTGGGGTACTTGACACTGGGTGGTCCGAGGAGACAGGTTCCCTAAGAGGTCCGTTCTTGTGACCTCACCCATCGGTAAGAGAAGAGACTCCCTTAGAAGGGTTGGGTCCCTAACTTTGACCCAGAGGACGTGATGTCCGTCTAAAAAATGGTAGACTCGGTGGTGAGAAGTTTTGTAATGATTGACCTATAATATCAGATACATATATTGAAATGGTCGACTCGGTGTTCCCTTCGATTTTGAAAAGATAAGAAATCTGGGAGATACACGTCAAGAAGCCCACCTCTTACAGTCATAAGAACAGAGACCTACGAAATACAAATTTTTAAGGATGAAACTCGTCGAAAAAAAAAAAAGTAAAAAATTAATTTAAAAATTAAAACAAAACCTCACATCGACTAATTGTTATAACTGTATCAAAGTCCACCTGTCGTGTCCCTGAGTCGGTGTGTGTATATATATACGTAAGAGGGAGTTCGAGGGAAGGGTAGGTCCGACGGTTTATTGTAGCTCGTCTAAAGGGACACCATATGTCATCCAGGAACAATCAATAGACAAAATTTATATCGTCGCAATGGACAGGTAGGTTTCGAGGGACTGATAGGGAAGAGGGGTAGGAAGGGAGGTCGTTGGTATTCAAGTAAGAGACTCGGCCACTCAGACAAAAACAAAACACTCATTCAAGCACACAAAGTACAGAAAAATCTAAAGTGTATATTCCCTACGGTACGTTTTAAAGACGAAGAGTCAGACTGAATGAGTCATACTGTTAGAGATCCAGGTAGGTACAACAACGTTTGTAGCAATAAAGAAGGAAAACTACCGACTCATTATAAGGTAGCATATACACATGGTTCAGAAGAAATAGGTAAGGATTTCACCTGTAAATCCAACGAGGGTACAGAACCGATAACATTTATCACGCCTCGTCGACACAAAATTTCCTCAGGAGAGTAGCATGGAACTACTAATCCGAAATGTCAATTGATTTTTACATCGAGTAAAGTATTTTAGTAATTTAAACGAAGGACAATAAGTAGTACCATCATTCTAACACACTTTAAATAATTAAAAACTTACGACGGTCAATCCAACTACTCATAAACCAACTACTTGTTTGTTTATACCAAGGATACCCTTTATGAGATAGAAAGTTCTCTAGTAGTGAGGTTAGACGGCAAAAAGGGATACGCTGAAATAGTTGAGAAACGATTGTCTTAAACGAAATGAAAAGTTAAAATTGTGACTATCGGACGTCTCAAAGAAAAATGAGACCTATTTGATGATTCTGTTAAATGTTTATAAAACATCGCTATACAAAAGGAAAGTGACTTATTTTTTCGGACGCGAGTCATGTCAGAATGTCTCTGACTTTCTTGGGAAGTAATCCAGAAATATTATATAATACACGGTTCCTGAGTCACCCCTCTTTACTTACCCGACCACGAAACTACGACAGTCCTCCTTTTCGTATAAGTAGTTACGGAGGTACTTAATGTTGAACGATTATAGTATCATAGTACGGAATTTTA
The DNA here is from genome assembly GCA_006410555.1 of Capra ibex. Lineage (NCBI taxonomy): Eukaryota > Metazoa > Chordata > Mammalia > Artiodactyla > Bovidae > Capra > Capra ibex. The sequence continues at coordinate 85,142,939 of SJYO01041852.1, forward strand.
TTTGGTAGGGTGTCCGTCACACAGAGTTTTGTTCGGAGACAGGAATTGTACTAGAACGACCCATTTTAAACAGAAGTTTCCGTGACTGCTAAGTCACGGTTTCCCTCAGAAAAAAAAAGGTGAGTCCTCAAATTTTTTTTATTTCTGGTTTCCTTTTTTAGGGAAGATTCCAATCAATGAATATACATTGTCCTGATCTAAATTTTCAAGTCCTTGTCCAAATAACCCAGAAAATCTAGTATACTTTTTAAGAAACCATATAAAGTCCATAGTTTAAGACAGTCGGGTCTGAGTCTCGTTAGTAGTATGTACATAACTGTAGGTGTTTTTAATTATGAAATAAGTCAAAGAACTTTTTACTATTCTACTGTTTTTTGTTTGTCTGTACAGAGTTTAGGTATGACGAATAGAAACACCATCTTCGACTTGTTAAAATATCTTCGACATTATATCCTCTTTAATAATATCAAGTATAAAATAGGGAATTATCCATTGAAAGTAAGTCAATTATCAATAGATAATTCTAGGATGATCTCGACCTAAGACATACACTGTGAGTCCCGTACTGTTAATTGTTCTTATTTAGGACGACGGTCTTTAAGTGTTCCATCTATTTACTTCAGTATTAATACACTGTTGACAATAACTGTATCTTTTGTTTAGACAGTTATGGTTCCTCGTTTCTCCTTCTTGACCTTCTAACCCTGACCACTCTTGACTACCCTTGTATGACGTGACACAACTGGATTTACCCTTCCTTTAGGTCTTCCGTCCCCTATATACATATACACATCGACCAAGTGAAACGATACACCATCTTCGATTGTGTTGTAACATTTCGTTCATATACGGTTATTTTAATTAAATTTTCACTGTCGACGATAATTTCTTCCCCCGAATGGAACATCGAGTCAACCATTTCTTAGGTGGATGTTACGTCCTCTGGACCCAAGTTAAGGACCCAACCCTTCTATGGGACCTCTTCCTTTACCGTTGGGAGAGGTCATAAGGAAGGACCTCTTAGGGTACCTGACATCGGACGGTCCGAGGAGAGAGTACCCCAGTGTTCTCAACCTGTACTGAATCACTGATTTGGTCGTAATTTCTTCCTACACACCTCTTTGTGAAACCTTACCTTCATTTAGGGTGAAACAACTTCTGTCCATTACGTCCGTTTCCAGTTCGTTACTCCGATCTCGTTCGTTATAGACCACTTTCAAAATTTATCTTTTTGAACTCTGACCTTTCCCTTTTTCTTCTCTTCAAGTCACCCTACCGTACTCGTCTCTACCCCTTCCTACAGAAAACAGTACACGTCCCTCGACGTACGTAACCCGTTTGACGTTCACATTCACTCATTCCATCCCCTGCACTCTTTTTCGTGTGTCTCAAACGTACGTGGACCGTATTTCAAGTTAAAGTTGGTGTCCGTTACCCATATGTAGGTCCCAAAATTCGACCCACCATAGAACTAGTCACGTTAGATCTTTTGGTTGATGTATCCTGTCAGTACAGACTACATCTCTCGGATTTCGAAAACAAAACCGAACGATACAGTAAAATTTTATTATTATGACACTCTAACACGAGTCGAACGTAACCTTTCTTTGATGATAAAGAGATAATACTTAACTTAACACGAGGAGAGTTTTAAATATACAACTTCGGGATTAGGTCTATGGAGTCTTACACTGACACATATAGAAATTTCTCTGTTCAATTTTACTCTCGGTAATACCACGCAGGATTAGGTCAGACTTACCACAGGGTTCTTCTACTCCTCTACTCTTGTATACTCTCTACGGTCCCTACGTCGCCTTAGGGGGCACTCGTGTGTCTCTCTTCCGCCGGTAGACGTTTGGTTCCTCTCCCCATAGTCCCCTTCGGTCGAAACGACTGTGGAACTAGAACCTGGAAACCAAAGACTTTGACACTCTTATTTAAAGACAACAAATTAGGTGGGACAGACACCATATAACAGTACCTTCGGAATAGTCGGATTTTGTCTACAGGTTATACCCTCTCACCTCTTCCCGGATACTGGAACTAAGTGGTCCTATTCTTAATACACACACCCCCCCAGGGAACACGGTCAACACCCTCTTCTTGAGAACGGAAAAGGGAAGACAGGAATAAAAGAACATATAGTAAGTCCATGGTTAGTTCTTAAGTTGGTCTGATTATAAGACAAGACACAGCTCCCTTCCATTCTCACCTCCAAAGGTGACACCAAGTTTCGTTCCCAAAAACTTACTCCTCCCAAACACAGATTTAGAGTTGATATGGTAAAACTCGTTCAATACATTAGTCAGAACACTTGACTAAATTTGGTTAAACTAATGAACGTTAAGAAACCATTTACAATTATAGGAGGCATAACGGTTAATTGTTTTCGAGACAATTCAAAAAAAGTTTCTATCTACTTTTTTAATCTCACAGTCAGACATCTAACACCGAAAGTTAATCAGAACGTTACACGATTCATTGGGACGTTACAAACGGGTTAATCCATGAAGTCTACAAATGATCAGTGACATCCCTTATTTTATTTTGATATATAGTTTCGATATGTATATATACATATAAATACATACATATATAGTGTAACAGGTTAGATTTCTTAAAATTCTATTTACTCTCTATTATATTTTGAGGGATTCAACTGAACGGGATGGTATTTAAAGAATAAAGAATAACCTAATTAAAGTGATTGTGGTGTGNCAGTGACATCCCTTATTTTATTTTGATATATAGTTTCGATATATATATATACATATACATACATATATAGTGTAACAGGTTAGATTTCTTAAAATTCTATTTACTCTCTATTATATTTTGAGGGATTCAACTGAACGGGATGGTATTTCAAGAATAAAGAATAACCTAATTAAAGTGATTGTGGTGTGCGTATTAAGTTTCTAATTTAGTACAGACATTACGTAACTCGAGGTAAAGACCGTATGTCAACCTTGAATTTTCATCAACCAATAAAACGGAAGTTTTATTGTACTTAAGTCACCAAAATACTTCTTTTATCGGAGGTAAAACAACGATTTCGTTATTGATCCTTTAGACTGGGTTTCTTAAATGACTAGCCATCGTTCATGATAAAATGGCATGTCTAGTATAATCAATTCCCTAACGAGACCAGAACTTATTTAAAAATTTAGTTTATGAACAATTCGAAGACAAGAAAACTTTAGGTCTTTTTGTTAAAAAGAAAATTGGAAATGAGTAAAGACGATTCTTCATATTTAAAAATGGGTTTATTGCTACTCACTTATGAAGATATCTAAGTCAAAACTTAACACTTGTCAAATGTGTCATTCAAACGGTGGAAGTACATTCTTTCCACTCTCAATAACTTTCTTGTAAACTCCAAACTATATCAGAACACAGGTGACTTGGTCCTCTCTCTCGTACCTCGTCGGATAATTTCAGATAAAACAATGACTCCCGTATATATTGAATCCTGTAATAAATTTGAAGACTTCTATGAAAAAAACTAAACAAGTTAACAGAGAAAAGGGAAGTTTATTAAAGAACTACAGAAGTACATGTTGACATTTATAACCCTCTTTTTTTTAAGTCACAGTATTGAAAGTCTTTTCGACATAGATGATATTTTATAGTTGACAAGTTACATTTGACTCCTTCAGTCAGTTTTTACACTGGGAAACCCGACACACTATTAGACGGGGTATAAACCTTTGTAAGATTTACCCCATTCAACTTTCTTCCCTTGACTATAATAATGTTGAGTTAAATATTTGTTACTAACTAGAAAGAGTAAAGGTTTTGACATTAAATTCGTCCTTTTGTACAACGGAATCGGTAACGTTATAGGAAGTCTTTATTCTTGTCGACAAAACGGTCGTCACACCTAAGGAAAAAGATATTACATTCATCGTAATCTTTCTTTTCAAAAAAAAGACTAAAGTTTTCCTGGTCGACGAGACTACAAAACCCTTATAAGGGTATACAAGACTTGTCCTTTTTAATTCACTTCGGTTCGGTTTCTGAAAACTGAAGTATCTTCTCTGTTTCGAAAAATTCTGAAAGAGTTGGTCTTTCAAATATTAATCTCATAATTAAAGGACCTCCCTTAAAAACGAAGAAACACATTGAATTTCCTGTTATAAAATTTTTTTAGGGTAGAGAGTATTCTAAAACAAACCATGGGTTTTAATTATCAGGTCACTCGGGTTTTATCTGGGATTACAAACCCACTTTTCAATTGAGTTCTCGTTGATCGTTACATAATTTAGTACTTAATCATGAGTTTCAGTCTCAGAACGTTGGGTAATCTCTTTATACACATAGACGAAATGTTTACTGATTATAGTATAAACACAAATTCGACTGACTGTGACGAAACTTCTGTAGACAAAATACTTATGATTGTAAATCTGAGGTATTTCTTCTTGTTTGTCTATGAGGAGAGGGCTCCTCGGGGAACGACTCTGTGAATTACCCGATGTTGAACACTTAGTCGATCTTCTCGAACCGAATTTTTGGTTGGTGGTAAGGAGTGTAGATATCGTGACCAGAAAGTAATTGGACGTCTCAGAGATATCGAATAAACACCGTTCTCTCTTTAACGTTAGGGAACCAGGTCTATTAAAGGTACTTCATCCGACCTTTCACCTAGGTACACCCATCTACACTCGGTCTTAAAAGACTAATCCAACCCGGACCTCCACTGGAGAGTTGGACCTTTAAAATGCGATAGAACCTAGATTATTTACACAGACAAGGAAATTCAAACTATTCACCTATTGGACTTGATCAACAGACACAATTTGTTCCTTTAAACCGTGTCTTTTTTTCTTTATTTCTTTAACGTAAAGAAATAATTCAACCACCCTTACTTCCCGAAGACCAAAGGTCAAGGTTCCGAATATAAACAAGAGATTCGGTGGTAAAAATCGGGTACGATAACATAAAGACGTCAGGAAAATAGAAGAAGTCTGACAACTGGATGTTCTGTTAAACAGTATACAATTAAAGGTAGTAAATACAACATTTTTGTCATCCATATAATTAGTATGACAAACATTTTTATATATGTAAGAAAAAGAGAGTCCTTGAAGCAAGTGATAGTGAACTGAGACTAATAAACTCTTAGTTATAGGTTCACATTTCTTAAACAGACAAATACGTTAGTTCGTGTAGTGAATTTAGACTAAATTGAACCCATTTAACTGTAGATAATTAATACAAGACCTGTTATATCACATCACTAATTACTACGATTAATTTTTTATTGTAGGTGACTGTAAATCTCTTACGATTGTTCAAGGTGAACGACTAGATAAGATAGTAAGATACAAAAGTTATTAGAAAATATCGTTCATAAAAATTTTCTATCAAACACACACCTAGTTCTTTGAATTCGAGTCTATGTAATTCATAGAAAGAATTCCAGTGTATCGAATCTTCTTCCTTTGATCCTAACGTTAGGATACAACGATTGAGATCTAGGTTTTGTAAACGATAAAAGTAATGTAGTACGACGAAAGAACTGATCTGAGAGGACTCCGTGGTACTCCTCCGTACTCGGTAATTTTTTACATTAACCTCATATCAACGAAATGTTATAACAAAATCAAAATGACTAATTACCTGTACTCAAACTCGTCTAAAGCCCTCTGTCACTTCCTGTTCCTTCAGACCACACGACGTCAAGTACCTCAACGTTTCTTGACCCGTGGTGAATCTCTGACTTATTCTTGTGTCAACGATACAACACAACCAAAGATGACATATCGTTTCATTTCGTCAATATACATATGTACGTCGGGGAAAAATTTTCTAAAGGAAGAGGAAATCCAACGGTGTCTCCGGACTCAACTCAAGGGACTCGATATATATATATATATCATTCAAGAATAGTCGATAGATAAAATATGTATCATCACATACATACAGTCATGGTTAGAGGGTTTAATGGGGGTAGGGGAGAAAGTATGGGACTATAGGTATTCAAACAAGAATTGTAAACATAGAGATAAAGACGAAATGTTTTTCAAGTAGACATGGTAAAAAGATCTAAGGTGTACATTCACTATAATCTACTATAAACAAAAAGACTGAATGAAGAGAGACATACTGTAAGAGATCCAGATAGGTGTAGAGACGTTTACAGTGGCTTTCTTTGGTATTTGTTTTACTTTTCCGTTCCGCACTCGGTAAAACTAAAGTATCTATCGATTACAGAGGTCATGTGACCCGAATGAAAAGAAGTAAAATATGGGTAAGTAAAAATTAGAAGGAGGGAAAATGGTGTCCATAGGTCAAGAGAGTACGACGAGATCTGGAGGGTACACATTTCAATATTCTGATAAAAAGAACCTCTACCTTTGTAAATACCGTCAAAATATTTTTGTATCAGTCGTCCGCTATGAATGATGTTTACTTACTCAGTGTTTAATGTCGTAGAGGTGAAAACCAAGTCCAAAATCCTCTTGACCCCTGAACGGATTTTGTGAGACAACAGAAAACCAATTAAAGGGTGTATGTTTCAACTGACACCCCCCTACACAAATAGACCTTTCAATTTCGACCCGTCCAGCGGAAGGAAGGGTGTGGGAGTGTTGGGTGATGGGGGTTCAGCCCTACGAGTCAAGGTGACACCAAATTCTAGGTGATTCGGGACTCGAACACTCATGAAGGAAGTATCAAGTCTTGTAACCAAAAACAACGATCACGAAGATTTTGCTACTACACTCGATCTTTTCGTTCTTACCATCGTCTACTTCTTAATTCAGAAGACCTAGACTACTCTAGTAAGAAACGTACTCATACTGAACACCGAACACAAAGGATAATACTAAAAAGTGTGATTCCCTTAAAACGACTGTATACGGTGTAGATTCATTCCTTAAATGAATACCTTAAATCGTAGTCAACACCTACACTGTCCACTACCTTCATTGTAGACTACGACATTTCTCGTTATAACGTATCCTTGGACCTTACAATCCAGGTGCTTAGTTCCGTTTAACCTTCCCCAGTTTGTCCTCTACCGTTCTCATTTGTTTCTGTAAAATCCTTAGTCACTTGATTTGACCTGACCTTACCTGTTCAAATTGAGTCTACTGACAATATAGATGATGACACCCGCTCTTATGGTATCTTCTTTACCTCATCGGGAGTATCAGTTGTTTTCAGACTTTACGTCATGAGCCTACGTTGGAGTTTTTACTCTCACTAGAGCAAGTAAAGGTTCCGTTTGGTAAGTTATCGTGTCATTAGGTTCAGATACGGGACTGGTCATTACGACTTCTTCGACTTCAACTTGCCAAGATACTTTTGGATGTTCTGAAAGATCTTGATTGTGGGTTTTTTCTACAGGAAAAGTAATATCCCCTGTCCTTACGTTTTCATCCTTCAGTTCTCTATGGACCTTATTCTCCGTCTAAACCGGAACCTCATGTCTACTTCGTCCCGTTTCATATTATCTCAAAACGGTCCTCTTGTGTGACCAGTATCGTTTATGGGAGAACGTTGTTGTGTTCTCTTGTGGGATGTGCACCTATAGTGGTCAACCAGTGATGACTTTAGTCTAACTAATATGATAAACTTCGGTTTCTACCTCTTCGAAATATGTCAGTCGTTTTTGTTCTGTTCCTCGACTGGTACCGAGTCAAGTACTTGAGGAATAATGGTTTAAGTCTGAACTTAATTTCTTTCATCCCTTTTGGTGATCTGGTAAATCCATACTGGATTCAGTTTAAGGAATGCTAATATGTCACCTTTACTCTTTATCTAGGTTCCCTAATCTAGACTATCTCACGTACTACTTGATACCTGATACTTGGTACCTCCAAGTACTGTAACATGTCCTCCGTCACTAGTTCTTGTAGGGGTTCTTTTTCTTTACGTTTTACCATTTTACCAACAGACTCCTCTGGAATGTTTATCGACTCTTTTCTTTTCTTCGATTTCCATTTCCTCTTTTCTTTTCTATATGGGTAAACTTACGTCTCAAGGTTTCTTATCGTTCCTCTCTATTCTTTCGGAAGGAGTCACTAGTTACGTTTCTTTATCTCCTTTTGTTATCTTACCCTTTCTGATCTCTAGAGAAATTCTTTTAACCTCTATGGTTCCCTTGTAAAGTACATTTCTACCCGTGTTATTTCCTGTTTTTACCATACCTGGATTGTCTTCGTCTTCTATAATTCTTCTCCACCGTTCTTATGTGTCTTCTTAATATGTCTTTTCTAGAAGTACTGGGTCTATTGACGCTACCATACTAGAGAGTGGATCCCGATCTGTAGAACCTTAAGTTTCAGTTCAACCGGAATCCTTCGTAGTGATACTTGTTTCGATCACCCCCACTTCTTTAAGGTCAACTCGATCAAGTTTAGGATTTTCTGCTACGACGTTTTCACGACGTGAGTCATACGTTCGTTTAAACCTTTTGAGTCGTCTCCGGTGTCCTGACCTTTTCCAGTCAAAGTAAGATTAGGATTTCTTTCCGTTACGGTTTTTTACAAGTTTGATGGTGTGTTACCGTGAGTAGAGTGTGCGATCGTTTCATTACGAGTTTCAAGACGTTCGGTCCGAAGTTGTCATGTACTAGGTACTTGAAAGTCTACAAGTTCTACCTAAGTCTTTTCCGTCTCCTTGGTCTCTGGTTTAACGGTTGTAGACGACCTAGTAGTTTTTTCGTTCTCTCAAGGTCTTTTTGTAGATGAAGACGAAATAACTGATACGGTTTCGGAAACTGACACACCTAGTGTTATTTGACACATTTTAAGAATTTCTCTACCCTTATGGTCTGCTGGACTGGACGGAGGATTTTTTAGACATAAGTCCAGTTATTTGTTGTCAATCTTAGTCTGTACCTTGGTGTCTGTCCAAGGTCAAACCGTTTCCTCATGCAGTTCCGACATATAACAGTGGGACGAATAAATTGAATATACGTCTCATATAGTACACTTTGCCACCCGACCTACTTCGTGTTCGACCTTAATTCTAACGGCCCTCTTTATAGTTATTGGAGTCTATACGTCTACTGTGGTGGGAATACCGTCTTACACTTCTTGATTTCTCGGAGAACTACTTTCACTTTCTCCTCTCACTTTTTCAACCGAATTTTGAGTTGTAAGTCTTTTGGTTCTAGTACCGTAGACTACGGTAGTGAAGTACCGTTTATCTACCCCTTTGTTATCTTTGTCACTCTCTGATAAAAAAAACCGAGGTTTTAGTGTCATCTACCGCTGACATCGGAACTTTAATTTTCTGTGAACGAGGAACCTTCTTTTCAATACTGGTTGGATCTGTCGTATAACTTTTCGTCTCTGTAATGAAATGGTTATTTCCAGGTAGATCAGTTCCGATATCAAAAAGGTCACCAGTACATACCTAGACTCTCCACCTGATATTTCTTTCGACTCACGACTCCTTAACTAAGAAAACTTGACACCACACCTCTTTTGAGAACTCTTAGGGAACCTGACGTTCCTCGAAGTTGGTAAGTGATTTCCTTTAGTCTATACTTATAAGTAACCCTTGTAACTACGACTTCGACTTCGAGGTCATGAAACCGGTGGACTACGTTTCTTGACTGAGTAAGTTTTCTGGGACTATGACCCTTTCTAACTTCAGTCCTCCTAGTCCCCTGCTGTCTCCTACTCTACCGACCTACCGTAGCGACTACCCTGTCTGTACTCAAACTCATCCGAGACGCTCAACCACTACCTGTCCCTCCGGACCGCAGGACGTCAGGTACCCCAGCGTTTATTAACCTGTACTGACTCGTCGACTTGACTTGACTTCACATACCCTTCTACGTTCGGAGACCCGAGTAACTAAGTAGGGAAAGTATACGTAGAGAGCACAGACCCCGGTTAGGACAAAAGAATAAGTGGAACGAAGAACGTAAGGGGGTCGAGGAGTCGTCAGTTGTACCCCCACCCCCCGTCGTAGACGAAGTAGACAAAACACTCGAGAGTAAGTGTAAACCTCCGGTCTTTAACGACTACCGACACTGTAAAGAACAAATAACTATACCGTCCTCTATAAAAGTAAAGTGTCTAACTCGGGTCCAGAGGACGTAACATCCGTCTAAGAAGTGGTGGACTTGGTGGTCCCTTCGGGTCAAAAGAAGATGTGAAAGATAAATAACCATAAAAAAGAGGAAGGGTTATGAGTACGATACGATAGCGGAACGTAAATACTGGTTTTGGTTGTCTCCTTTTACAGGTCAGACAATCAAGTCATCATTCAAACCTAGGTAAAATGTCGACTGGACTAGTAAACATAGCTGTAACTAGTTTTTGTTCTAGGTTTTTAGGGATGATCTTTTAAGAAAGGGAGTCTTGGTTCCGAACTCCCTCTTTTTATTTTGGACTGACGGACTGATCCCCCTTTCGGTGTCATCCTATCAGTCCTAGACTCCGGAGTGTCGGGGTGACATCAAGATCTTGTTTGTGAACTCAGTTTTCTCAATCGACTCGTAACCGTTCAAACCGTCGATATTGATTAGCTCCCTTGACCTAATCTTCTTTTTGCAGAATTCCTGACCGAAGGATCAAGAGAGACGAACCGGAACTGGGATGCGGGTGAAGGGAGGGAAACACCGACAAGACAGTCAAAATTCACAGAACCGTGACGTAATGGGTCTTAGGGAACGATTGACCGAGAGTGACCCTCCGTGGTCATCACTGACTTCCAACCTCCCCTCCCTTCCATCCCCTAAAGAAAAGGTACGGGAAGAACCCGGTACATAGACCGTCACTGAGTCTGGAAGGTATTCGCGTCGAGGTCCTGGAAAATTCTTGGGAAGGAGGTGTCGAGGTCAAAAGTGACTTAAGACCCCAAAGTCTTGATCCACCATTACCGAAGAGTGACGACAATCGGAAGTCCACGGAGTTTTGGAGTGTCACTAATAGAATTGAACACGGGTGACGAAACATTCAACTTGAAGTAAGTAAAACGAATACCTAAGAGGTCACCGAGTCGTCATTTCTGAGGCGGACGTTACGTCCTCTACGCCCAAGTTAGGGACCCAGCCCTTCTAGAGGACCTCTTTCTTTACCGTTGGGTGTCATAAAAACGGACCCTTTAGGGTACCTGTCTCCTCTGACCAGTCGATGTCAGATTCCCTAGGGGTTTCTCAGACTGTCCTGAATCACTGATTTATTCAGAGAATTAATAAAACTCAGGCAAAGATAAAGGATGACTAAGAGACTGACTATCTTGATCTTTTCTTTCTACCCTGGGATCAAAGTTTCCTAGGTTCTTTTATCGGTTGTGGGTAATTCGGTAACTCGAAGGGTCCACAGAACAGGACATTCCGTCCTCTGTCTCCTCTGTGTCCAAACTAAGGAGCTAACCGTTCTTGGGGACCTTCTCCCGTACCGTTAGGTGAGGTCATAAGAATGGACCTCTTAGGGAACCTTTCTCCTAGGACCGCCCGATGTCAGCGTCAGTCTGTACTGACTTCACTGACTCGTACGAATGGGTACAATTCGGTAATTACACACAAACAAATTTGGAGTGTCGTTTTGATCCTCCACCTTGATAATGATCGAAGTAATCCGTCTCTTGGACCTCGTGTCTTTAGACCATTAACGTCCCTCGTCTCTGAATTTGGGTTCGTTGACCTGAGATTCCGGGAGTGGTCAGTGTGGTGTGTAATGTTCAGAGTACCGGTTCCAGTCTGTCACGGTACGAGGTGACACCCCTTATTAGTCTCCTTCTCTGTACCCTGGCGACTCCTCCTTATTCCGTTCTCACTCTACTATTGCTGACCATAAGTCCTAATCACACCCTAGTTCTCGTTCGACAAAACGACGACTTAATGACCACGAAATTAGATCCTGATTACAGATCCTGACCAGGATGTAGCCTCCGGACCTAACTTAGGTCAAAAACTCCAATTCTGAGAGATCGGTACCCTCCCTACTTCCTGGTGTACCGGTTCTTCAGTTCTCCTCCCGATAACGGTATAGATTCAACTTTCGACATGTAAATGAACAGGAAACATTTATCTGTATAGGTACATTCTTACTATTTCATGTGATGACTTACTTCTGTCGTTGATCACGGTAAGTTTTGGTTGACCTCACAGTTTTATGAAGTTTTTTGACAATATACAATCATTTTACTTGACTTGACACAGTTTGTCTTCCTTGTTTTATTTTGATCGTAAAAAGTCGACTCGTCAGTAGATTGAAAGTCGAAAGACCGTGGTAATTCAAAGGTTTTGTTGTTCCTTGTACTTTTATTCGTTTTTTCGATTATTAGGTTTCGTTATTTTTATCGAGTATTGTGTAAAGTCTTGTAAATTACCGTTTTTCCTTTTCGTAATATAGACACTGTTACTAATGTGATTTTGAGTCAAGGGTAACTGTGGTTTCGGGTCTTCTGGACCTCTTCATTGTGTCATTTGTCGCTTCTCTAACTACTTTCGCATAAACCTTTATAGGTATGTAATCAAACAGAGTCTTTCAGTTGACCGATTAGAGAAACGTTCGCGTTATACCGGTCTTCTCTCTTCCTTTGTTACTGATCAGTACTCCTTGGCACTATTCCTCACTGTCCGTCATAGTCTTTAGCAGTACTCCCTCCTCCGTCTCCTTTATAGTCAATCGACTTAGGTCGTCGGTCTCGAATGAATGACACGACCGCCCGTCACGAGTCGGAGATCACTGTGGTAGTGGGTTAAAAGGTAAGGTCCACCAGGTGGGTCGTGTGTTGTCGTGGGAACCAGTGAACCGTCGAAGTCAAGGGTCGTCTCGGAGTCGTAGCGGTGGAGGCAATAATGAGAGGTTGTCAGGACAGACCTGAGATAGGAACATCAAGACCGGTGAGGAGACCCCCCACCCGCTTTGTTTTACATACCTTATGACGAGTATGTAAAAGAGGAGAATCACTAAGACTCACTTGTAAACAAATGTGTGGTTCCTACACACTCTACGATTTTATTCTTACACCGAATTAAAACGATTTAGGTCGGACAGTTTGAGTAACTTGTAACTTTGTAAAATTAAAGACCAAGTCTTTTGTTGGAAACCCTTTGCGGCCAGATCAGTGAGGTTTGGTCTGTGTCCACATAAGACCTCAGTGGACATGGTTAGTCTTAATCCATTAGATTCCCCTCAAATTGTTTCCCTGATAAACGTTTCCACACCCGAGTTGAATCCATTTCCTTGTTCCCTCTGAGTCCTTGGACCCATCACTGTAAACTCTCCGTAACGACGAGGGTCCCACGACTTTGACGTCTCTGTCGCCTTTCCGTACTCCCCGGAGACCCTCTTTCTACGTCGGTTGGACTCCGTGTTTAGGGACTGGAAGGAGAGAAGGGAAGGAAACGTAAACGACAACGGACAAGACATACGGTCCCCGACGGAGTGACATGGGACCTCCCGTTCTATTGAGGGGCCTGTTAGACACGTCCGGTCATCGGGTCCTACCCCTTCCCCTCGTCCCTACCGACCCTCCTCGTTTCTCTTGTGTGAGATATAATTGAGGGGGTGGAAGTTCAGTTTTGAAGGATTCAATGTCCGTTTATCAGACACTTCAGACACATTATTTCTCTGAGAGTTTCTCTAGGGAGGTCTTACATTTCTTGTCTTTATAAACCTACCTAGTTACGTCACAACGAGAAGGGACGGTACATTGTGTCGAGACATAATGGTATATTATGTCATTCCTACCGAAGACCATCTAAATTTTTATTAAAAAAATTAACCTCCTATTAACGAAATGTTACATAACCAAAGACGACATACTGTTGTACATAGTCGATATTCATATGTATATTGACGAGGAAGATTTTGGAGGGAGGGTGAGAGGGTAGAGTGGGGTGATCCAGTAGTGGCTCGGAAAACTTACTCTAATTCGACAACTGATGACACCAAGTACGTATGTCGTCTTAATCAGAGTTAAGACAAAGTACGTTCATATCCAAAAAAAAAAAAAAACCTATATGAGGGGTAAGCAAAAGTTTCGGCTCACAAAACTTACGAACAGAGAGGGAACATCTTAAATTTCAAACTCCACGGACCGGACCTCAAGCTTAGCGAACGAGGAGTCCCTTTTGTAGGGAAGACGTTGAAACACTGGGGAAGGTTAACACCTGACGACGGCGACTTTCACAATCACCGAGTCAGAAACGGTGGGGTTCCTGACATCGGGTTGTCCGAGGAGACAGGTACCCTAAGAGGTCCGTTCTTATGACCTCACCTATCGGTAATGGAAGAGGTCGCCTAGAAAGTCCCTCACGAAAAAATAAAAAAACTTCTCTGACAAAGAGACGGAGAGATGGGTAGGATTACGACGAAAACATTTGAAACGACGCCTCCAAAACAAGTAGGTCAAAAGTCTAGGGAAAGGTTCCCTCAATAAAGTATTCACAAACGTCTAAATAACACAGGTACCCTCCTCCATTCTAGTCCTAGAAGGATCTGTGGCAGAACTTGGGAGGGGGTTATCAAGAAGTAAATTTACTTTGTGTTGTCACTCAACTCCCACTACTCAACAGATGTTCACCATAAAAATAACTATTACAAATATGACCTATGACAGTCATTATTTCTTCTCCCATTTCTTCACAGTCAAACGTAGACTCAAGAACCTTGGTCACTTAAGAGGTATCTCGTTAGGTCGGTCACCGACTTCTCTGTTTGTGAACAATTTTGTTATTTAAAAATCTTAACGTAGATTATTTAACAAATAAACTTAACTACGAAAACCTGACACAACAACCTCTTCTGAGAACTCTCAGGGAACCTGACGTTCGTCTAGATCGGTCAGTTAGGATTTCCTTTAGTCAGGACTTATAAGTAACCTTCCTGACTATGACTCGACTTCGAGGTTATGAAACCGGTCGACTACACTTCTTGATTGAGTAATCTTTTCCGGGAGTACGACCCTTTCTAACTTCCCTCCATGTTTTCCCCTGCTGTCTCCTACTCTTCCAACCTACCGTGGTGGTTGAACTATCTGTAGTCAAACTCGTTCGAGGTCCTCAACTACTACCTGTCCCTTCGGACCTCACCACGTGTGTCAGGTACCCCAGCGTTTCTTGACCTGTGCTGACTCGTTGACTTGACTTGACTTTTGTGATTTATCTCGACTGAGTGACCTTTTCTGGGATTACGACCCTTTATGACTTCCGTTTTCCTCTTCTCCCTCTGTCTCCTACTCACCAATCTATCGTAGTTACTGAACTACGTGCACTTAGACTCGTTTGACGCCCTCAATCACTTACTGTCGTCGGACCGGACGACGACAAGAATCGCAACGTTTCTGTACTAAATCGCTGACTCGTTACTGTCGTTATTTGTCTCCAAAATTAAAACACCACCTCCAAGTTTCTTCTCTTGAACAATAAAAAAAAGATTAGGTCTCTGAAATAATCAAACTAAAGAACTACTTGTTTTGTCAATAAACCTCTTCACTAAAAATAAAAAAATTTACATTGTTGACTCACACAAAATATTATAGAACGGATATAGAGATAGATATTTCACCTACAATAGGTGCTCGAGAAACAATGGGGGTTTTAATGACGGAATAAATCCGAATAAAATTATCTGTAACGGGTTAAAGGGTGAAAGAAAAAGACTGACAAAAGATATTCATTTAAGATGATAGAAATGAAAAAAAAAAAAAACTATTGTACACCAGAAGTTGTTTGAGTACCCGTGTAAAAACTTAGACTTGATGTTTTTAGTTGTTTACGACTTCAATAAACAGGTTTTACCTAAGACGGGGAAGTGTATGTGACAAGTATAGTAAGTAGATAACAGAAAAGACACAAGGACCCATATCGTTTATTAAGAAAGTTCTTGTGAGTGAGTGTACTATAACACACTCTTACTTCGTAAATACCCTAAAGTATCTCGAAGGTGTCTTTCTCGTTTCATTATAAGACCTTCAACAGTAAAATTAAACAAATTAAAACATATTAAACGGAAGAGTCGGTCTACAATCTAAGAGTTTCTTGAGTCGGGACAAAAATAGGTTACGTCACAAATTACGATGCGGGTTTACGGACTCCGTCACGGCCTAGGTTAGATAAGAGTGGCTTACTTCCTGATTCAGACCTCAACTATAAGTCGTTTTAGACTCTTTAAACAAAACGTCAAGTGTTTCATTTGCACAAAGTTCAATTAGTTACTGTAAAACGAATAAAAATTTTTCGTGCATCCTTTCGAATAACTCTAGTAATAAAAGTGAAAACAATTCAAATCTCTTTTAAGACTAAGAGTAACTTAAGAGATATTTGTGGATACGAAAAATGTGAATCTCCTTAAATTCAGTCTATCTGGTCTTCTGCGATTACTCGTGTATTTCGGATTACCCACTTAAAGATGAGGGAAAGGTATGAAACCTGAAGGGAACACCGAGTCTACCATTTCACAGACGGATATTACGTCCTCTGGGCCCAAGGTAGGGACCCAGTCCTTCTATAAGACCTCTTCCTTTACCGTTGGGTGAGGTCATAAGAACGGACCTTTCACCCCAACGTTTCTCAACCTGTGCTGACTTGTTGAAGTGAAAGTGAAAGTAAAAGGGTTTGAAACGTACCACATCGTATGGAACATTCACTACCTATTTATAGTGGATTGACCATCCTATGGGGTAACAATAGTAAGAATAACTAGGACATTAATACATATTACAAAGAAACATTAATAAGACGGATGTTTCTACTGGCATTTACAAGTTACGAGAACAGAATCTTTACCGAAATCACTAAAGGTAAATCCCAACAAATTTTACTTCAATAAAGGAACACATAGGTCACGTTTGTGAATATGGGTAGTGGGAAAGCACTATTACAAGACTTCTTTACTTCACTTCAACAAGTCAGCACAGGTTGAGAAACACTGGGGTGCCTGACATCGGATGGTCCGAGGAGTCAGGTACCTTAAAAAGTCCCTTCTCATGACCTTACCCAACGACAAAGGAAGAGGTTCCCTAGAAAGGCTGGGTCCCTAGCTTGGGGAGAGATCGTACCGTCCGTCTACGAAATGGTAGACTCGGTGGTGTCTTCGGGTTACAGGGATCTCGTTAGATTAAGTTTAAAATGATCTTCAAATGGGACACATGGTCTGAAAAGGTTCGAACGGTTCAAGAAGGGTTTATATGGGTTATGAGAAGTATCCTTGAAAAACAAAGATGATTTTAATCGGGACGATTAACTACCACGACGACGACCACCGAAAGATACCGAACAGACATCTGTGCCTATATGTGGTAGGTACGGTGACTAAACAGCAACGACAACAAGTCAGTCGTTGTTTCTCAACACGGGTTGAGAAATGCCTGACGTCGTACGGTCAGAAGGGACAAGAATATAGAGGTCCTCAAACGAGTTTGAGTACAGGCAACTCAGTCACTACGGTAGGTTAGTAGAGTAAGAGACAGTGGGGGAAAAGGAGGACGGGAACCAGAAAGGGTCGTAGTCCCAGAAAAGATTACTCAACCGAGAAGGGTAGTTCACAGGTTTATAACCTCGAAGTCGAAGTCGTAGTCGGGAAGGTTACTTATAAGTCCCAACTAAAGGAAATCCTAATTGACCAAACTAGAGGACGTCAGGTTTCCTGAGAGTTCTCAGAAAGGATCGCGGTGTTAAACTTTCGTAGTCAAGAAGCTACGAGTCGGAAGAACTAGGTCCCAAAATATTTGCTTTAGGAACGAAGACAACAGTTCCGGTCCTTGGACAATAGTGACCACAAGAGACTTGACCTCCATATGTAGGTGACGAAACAAAAGACCCACCACACCATTGGGAGGGGGGGTGACTCGTCGTGGGTGACGGTCACACCCGTCGGTCCGACTACTGAACCCAGTGGTCACGAGAGTAGGTAGGGTCCCAGTCAAGGAGATGAATCTCACCTGTACCCCTACCATAGGAAGGAGGTTTTACATTAACTAATGTCCCTAAGGAATCGTTCCTGGAGTTCTACAATTCTCAAACACTTTAAGAAGGAAATCAATCGTTTTAATCGGGGAAAGAGAAATCCCACATATGTTTGGTTGGGTCTTAGATCCACCCTTCTCCAAGATCATAATCGACACATCTTCCTAGATACGAAAAGTCCACCGAGTCACCATTTCTTAGGTGGACGGTTACGTCTTCTACGGTCTCTACACACAAGTCAGAGACCCAACCCTTCTATGGGACCCCCTCCTTTACCGTTGGGTGAGGTCGTCGGAACTTCCCTTTTAGGATACCTGTATCCTTGGACCGTGTAGTATTTCACAATCTGTCCTGACTCGCTGACTCGAACGTGTGTGTGTGTGTGTGTGCCCTGGTGTGGAGAGGAGACTGGGAGTTTGAGACACGTTTAAGAGGAGCCGGAAAAGTATAGAAAAGAAACTCTAATTAAGAGAGAGTCTCGAAGGGACTATCGAGTCAACAAGTCAAGGACCTAACCCTTCCAGACGACCTCTTCCCTATCCGATGGGTGAGGTCATAAGAACCCGAAGGGACCACCGAGTCGACCATTTCTTAGACGGACGTTACGTCCTCTGGACCCAAGCTAGGGACCCAACCTTTCTAGGGGACCTCTTCCCTTTCCGATGGGTGAGGTCATAAGACCGGACCTCTTAAGGCAACTGAAATATCACGTACCCCAGTGTTTCTCAGCCTGTACTGACTCGCTGAAAGTGAAAGCTAAGAGAGAGTTTGGGGATGTGTGGGGTGAATTTTAAACTGAAGACAAACGGATCAGGAGTCAAAAGACCTGTGTAAATAGATGTTACAGTCCTCAAGGAGTCGTAAACACATTTAGTTGACTACGTAGATCCACACCCAAACTCCTCTTTACACTACGTTTCCCTAATATATTCAGTTTTTAAGGTTGAGACGACCTTACCGGAAATATACACTTTATCACTCGTAAATAACTGAAACTAAGAAATTTAGACACACACCTGTCTACATTAACTTTTCTAAGGAGTACACTAGGACTATGTTGAAATACACTTCTGTCTCTCCCATCTTTACTTCTCCACACTCATAACTCTGTCCCCCGGGGAGGAAGGTCAAGGGGGGTTTAGTGACAGTACCTTTCCCACGTAATATTTAGAGTTCAATATTGCATTACACGGATTGAATTAATGAGAACCCGTACCTAATTTTAGTCGTGTTGTCTTAAGAATCTTACCCACACTCTCTAAACTCCTTATTCTCGGACCCTTTGGAAACGAATATCAAAGAAGTCGCAAAATCAAATAGGATTAAAATAATACGAGAGAGGAGGCCGAGGAGGTTTGTAGCACTAAATTAATATATGGGTAGTCGAAAGACTCGAGTACAGAGTCCACCCGAAAATATAAAAAGAGTAAGACATTCTCACCAATCACACTACTAAAAAATTGGAGAATTTAACAAAAAAAAAAAGGACTATAAAATCTCTTATATCGACATCGATATACACATCAGGTCACAATGGAACCGATACACCAGTCATCTTTTACGGTTTTAGTCGAGTGCTCTCTTCTTCTCCGGTGCCGTCTACCCCGTCACTGGAAGACCTTCGCATGTATAAGAAGTCTTATACGACTATTCCTTGTGTAAACCACGAACTGCGACACCATTTCGTCCTTGTTTAGACCTAATCAATCGTAGTACACCACTGAAAGTTCCAGTTCTCGTTCAGTCCACTTTAATGTCTTAATCTCGTGAAACCTTGATCTTCTCCAAAATTTAGTCACCCAAAGACCGATACAATCACTTTTGGACGTTATTTCTTAAGTAAAATGTAGTACTGAGTCATAGATATATACGTACAGACTTTGTTCAAAGTGTGTGTATGTGCATGTTTTTTTTATTGTTATCAACGTAAATGACGTCCCTTCGTGAATAAGAGATAAGATAACAATTTTTTTCACTTTCAACGAGTCAGAACAGACCGAGAAACACTGGGGTACCAGATATGACAGGTACCTTGATAGGTCAGGTCTTATAATCAGAACTGAGTGACTTAATTAAAATAAAAATAAATAAATAAAAAATTAAATTTAAACAAATAAAATTAACCTCCGATTAATGCAATGTTATAACATAATCAAAACGGTATGTAGTTGTACTTAGGTGGTACCCACATGTACACAAGGGGTAGGACTTGGGGGGAGGGTGGAGGGAGGAGTATGGTAGGGAGACCCAGTAGGGTCACGTGGTCCGGGTTCGAACTTAATTAAAATATAAGGTATACTGTAACATTTTATAATAATATCTAGTAGAACTTATCGGAAAGTAGAATATCTTCTTTAATCAGGATCTTTAACTCACTTAAAAAGTATGAGATACCTATCCCCAGGAACCATCAGTCACCATTTCTTAGGCGGACGGTGACGTCTTCTATATCTAAGTCTGGAACCCAACCCTTTTAGGGGACCTCTTCCTTTACCATTGAGGTAAGGTCATAAGAACAGACCCTTTAGAGTACCTGTCTCCTCACACCAACCGATTTCAAGCACCCCAACGTCTTCTTAGTCTGAATTTCTGACACGACACGATTCAGCGGATTCAACACAGGTTGAGAAACACTGGGATACCTGACATCGGGTGGTCCGAGGAGACAGGTACCCTAAGAAGACCGTTCTTATGACCTGACCCAACGGCACGGGAGAAGGTCCCCTAGAAGGGTTACGTCCCTAGCTTGGACACAGATAATTCAAGAGGACATAACCGTTCGTCCGAGTAATTGGAATCACGGTGGACCCTTCGGGTCTGAATCACTGATTTGTTGTTGTTTACCTGTCCAGTCGGGTCTTGGGTCTATAAAAAGAAAACGACCAACACTAGACAAGAGTTATGACCATATATTAATAATTACATCCCGTAATTAAAATATACGTTTATTTTAATAAACGTATTAAATTTTACGTTATTATTATTATATACGTTTTAGCGAGTGAAAATCATACGAACATTTCTTCCTTGTCCGTCTCCGAGGGATTCTCCTTACTTGAACCCTCGATGAGAATCGATCTTAAAACCGAAAAAACAAGTAGTGACATCAACCTGAAAGAACTAAGATGTCACTCATCTTAGCGACGGGACGTACCGGAATTCTTCTTAATCGATCTCCTATAGAAAATACACTCATCGTTTTCCGGAAGGGAAACCTTTCTCCGAAACTTGTAAGAACTGAGGATAGACCAGAGAATAATCCTCAAGTCAAGTCAAGTCAAGTCAAGTCAGCGAGTCAGTACGGACTGAGAAACACTGGACTACCTGACGTCGTGTGGTCCGAAGGGACAGGTAGTGGTTGAGAGTCTCGAACGAGTTAGAGTACAGGTCGTTCAGCCACTACGGTAGACTGGTAGAGTAGGAGACAGTAGGAGAAGAAAAGGACGGAAGTCAGAATGAGTCGTAGTCCCAGAAAAGGTTACTCAGTAAAGAAACGTAGTCCACCGATATCACAACCTCAAAGTCGAAGTCGTAGTCAGGAAGATTACTTATAAGTCCTGACTAAAGGAAATCCTATCTGACCAAACTAAAGGATGTCAGGTTCCATAAGAGTTCTCAGAAGGGGTTGTGGTGTCAAGTTTAAGAAGCCACAAGTCGAAAGAAATACCAGGTTGAGAGTGTAAGTATGTACTGATGACCTTTTTGGTATCGAAACTGATCTCCCTGGAAAACCGTTTCATTACAGATACGATAGATCCAACGAGTATCGAAAAGAAGGTTCCTCGTTTGTAGAAAATTAAAGTACCGACGTCAGTGATAGACGACACTAAAACCTCGGGTTCTTTTGTTTCAGAGAGTAACAAAGGTAACAAAGAGGTAGATAAACGGTACGTCAATACCCTGGTCTACGGTACTAGAATCAATAAACTTACAACTCAAAATTCGGTAGAAAAAGTGAAAGGAGAAAGTGAAAGTAGTTCTCTGAGAAATCAAGAAGTGAAAGACGTTATTCCTACCATAGTAGACGTATAGACTCTAATAACTATAAAGAGGACCGTTAGAACTAAGGTCGGACACGAAGTAGGTCGGGTCGTAAAACGTACTGTATGAGACGTATATTCAATATATTCGTCTCACCGTTATATGTCGGAACTGTATGAGGAAAGGGTTGAACCTTAATCAGATAACAAGGTAAAGACCAAGATTGATAACAAGGTACAGACCAAGATTGACAACAACAATCCTCAATCACGGGTAGTCTGTTGGAATGGAGAAATTCACGACGGGACTGTGAGAGAGACAGGAGTAACCGAACTGAAACACTGATCGTACACCAAATATAAAACTTAACGAAAGGGTAATCCACCATAACGTAACATTACTTGAATATACGAGGGTAAAGTTGGGTCACTGTGTGTCATGTTTTGGACACTGACTGGTTCATAAGACGTTTCCCAACAGTAGTATGGTAATCATAGTCCATGAACCACACAAACAACCTTTACGTCTTAAGACTTGTGGTGGAACCTAGTTGGTTGGACCTGAGAGTCTCTACTCGGACTCTTAGGTATAGAAACTGTTCGAAAAGAAAACACGTGTGACCGACTATAACACTCTAGGTACACCCGTCCACATTAAAGACAAAACGTGTGGTAAGGTAGAAATCATTCACCGTGATATCTGTGAATTGTTACTAAACAATTGACTTATCGGATGGAGTCTGAAGTAATAGAGGTCATAGACTCCACATACTGAGTGGTTGTGAAGTCCTTTCGAATCACTCGATCGTGAATCCAAGATCTCGGACCTTGTTGGTGAATGGTCAACAAATTGGAACTTGTTCGACGAATTGAATCGAATTTTCAGGAATAGACTACTTTGTCTACTGTTGTGAGTGGACGGACCTTAAACGATACTCCTAATTGAGTCAATTATGTAATTTTCACGAATCTTGTGGGTCTGTCTATTATTCTCCGGGACTTTATATTCGGTACATTAACAATCTTACACAATAAATAAAACAACCCGTAATAGACAAGATCAGGAAATTGGTGGGACAGTCTAACAAAAGTGTCTACTCCTTTGATTCGCTGCAAAATCACTGAACCGGTTTAATGTCTCAACACATTTACACTTGGATCTAAGTTTGGGTCCACAGGACACTTCGTCGAGTCTGAGAGAAGAGTTGTCACTCCGAGAAACGAGGGGAAGGGTGATCCAGAATACTGCGGAGGAGACATACCTCTGTTAACACGACAAAGGACGTGTAATTGTTTTACAAAAGTTCTGAACAGAATGTGTCAGTTCAACCGGTCGGGGCCAGTAAATGTTCAATGAAAGACTAGTAGTGACGACATCATACGTTCCTTTTTACCTTTATTGAGTATGAATAAGAAGATTAGGACCAAAAGAGTTAAATCCGTCATAACTGTATACCTCGATATATCAAGAAAAAATACCCCTGGTAGGTCGGGTAACTTCTTACAAATTGTCGTAGGAACGGGAAATGGATGATCTGACGGTGAGACAAATTGTTGGTTTTACAGACGTCTATAACGGTTTACAGAAGACTCTTAGTTTTAGAACAGAGCAACTTTAGGACGAAGTTAAACGATATGGAGAAAGACAGAGGGAGAAAAGTTAGTGGAGGTAGATTAAAGGAGCATAACCAATCGGAGAGTCGATCGAAAGGTGAATTGGGATTGTGTCTGTCTTCGTCCCTAGGGAAAGTTTTATACAAAAAAGGACCATGGACTTTAAGGTAGTAATCTTCAATTTCCTATCGAAACTTGTTTGAATTTCGTACTTTTAGAGACCCTTTTTTCAACGTGGTAACTAATAACTTGTAAAATTACTAAACCAAAATTATTTATAAAAAACACCGTTTATTCACTACCGTATTTATGTCTTGTACTAATAAATTCATAAAAAGAGTTGTCGTGAATTATGTACGTAATATATATCATATACGAATTATTTATAAACGACGTAATTACTTACCTATCTACTTTCGTACTTATCTGATTACTTACTTATCCCCTGCACCTTTGAGGTTCTTATCTGACAAAAAGATTATTTATACTCTCTATTATGACAATATTCACCAAAGTGGAAAAAATATGTTTTCTCCTTTAGACCTATACAAGTTTATTCAACTTTTTTTTACCCTCGACGGTCTCTCTCCTTCTATAATATCTTCTATTACTTGATGAATAACCTTCCTTAGTCCAGAGTCTCCTGACACTAATTTAGGGGTCAACGTTCTCAATAGAAACGTTTCCTTAAAAACTCCACTGGAAAAGGAAAAGACTTATTTTTAATAGATACCCGCTTTCGTTTTAGAAAACTTTCATTTACTTTTAAGATCGTCTTCACATCATGTATTTAAAGAAGTGAAATAAATACACGAAATCAGAACACTACAGAACTCAATTTAACTAAGTAAAAGAGCGTACACGGTGGACTTTAATTCCTAATAAGTCGCAGTCGGTAGTCGTGGACGATAGACAGAATCCAAAAACGGTCTGTGACAAAAGTGTCCAAGATAAAGATTTAGTGTCGAAAGGAAAATCTTTCTGTGTCGGGACGTCTTCCCCTACGACACGACACATTTTTTTGTTTTCGGCCGAGCGCTTAACTATAAAGTCAAAAGTCAAGACACGTACTGTTATTTTGGAGGTACCTTTCCGAGGGTCAAAGACACAATCTACTCCTGTACAAGGAAACGGTTTTGTAATCGAGAAACAACCAACGACTTTAACCCTTTTAAAACTTTCGTTAAATACGTAAACACACTCTGGCAGATGTAAATTAGACAAACTGTTCCTATGTAATGTTTACTGAACTAGGTGATACACTCTACTTTACGTTTACTCCCGTACTACTAACGTCCCCATTCAGGAGACAAGAAACGGTCATCTTCTCTACCCCCGATTCGTCTCAAACTCATATGACCGACCCGATCAAGTCCTAGTCTAATTATTATGATTACCGCCTTTCCCATTAGGAGACAATAATATCTAATATTAAATATTCCGTGACGATCGTAAGTTCACATCGAACTCTCACTCATTCTTACAGTCTTTTCTCAATGTGACGAAAGAACATCGACTTCCCAAGTCTGAGGTTCACGAAGTCGTCTACTCGAGGAACACCGTCTCCCACTTGACTTAACCTTTGTCGACGTCACCGAAACGGGTGTAGGAATACCCCTGTGGAGGTCTCACGGTCGAGGGTTCAGATGACGGACCTAAGGTTTTTAGGTCCCATGGAGATTAACGATTGACTAGACGGAACGTACTGATTAACGAACTCACGTACGAGTCAGCACAGACTGAGAAACACTGGGGTACCTGACATCGGACGGTCGGAAGAAACAGGGACCCTAAAAGATCCGTTCTTATGACCTCTCCCAAACGGTAGTACCATGGATTAATCACCTTCAAGACACTCCTACCTTACTCCTTTAGGTACATTTCTCCGTCGTATCACGGAGTCTTATCTGGGAGGCACTTACATTCGGTAGTAACAAGAACGAAAATTAGTAGTCTTAATCTTTTGTACTTTCACGTTGGGTGTATTACCTCCCTTTGAGTCCTTTATAAAAATCAATATTAAAATCTTATAGACGGGAGTAGTTAGAGACTCTAATTTCTTTACTGGTTCATTCGTTCAACCGTTCGTTCGTTTGTTTCCGTCGTCGTCTTTGTTGTCAATAAAATTCTCGAATTTCCGATCTGTCTGGTGTCAGGTAGGTCGACCCTCGAGCCTCGAGATTATCACCTCCCGAGACACGTGACATCCTATGGGCACCGAGCTCCAAATAGTCCTACAAACGAAATGGTAAAAGTGTGGTGTTAAAATAAGGGACATCAGTCTCATGGTACCCTCCCCCGCCAGCACCGTGGATCCTTTCTCGGACCTGTCACAGAGATAAGAACGGGACAGGTAATAACTAAACAACAATTCAATAATTCAACACAGACTAAGAATCACTAGGTTACCTGACATCGTACGGTCCGAAGGGACAGGAAGTAACAGAGGGCCTCAAACAAGTTTAAGTACAGTAAACTCAGTCACTACGATAGTTTGGTCGAGTAGGAGACGACGGGGGAAGAGGAAAACGGGAGTCAGAAAAGGTCGTAGTCCCAGAAAAGGTCACTCAGCCGAAAAACGTAGTCTACCGTTTCATAACCTCGAAGTCGAAGTCGTAGTCAGGAATGTCACTTATAAGTCGTAACTAAAGGAAATCCTAACTAACCAAACTAGAACGACAAGTCCCCTGAGAGTTCTCAGAAGAAGTTGTGGTGTTAAGCTTTCGTAGTTAAGAAACTACGAGTCGGAACAAATACCAAGTTGAGAGTGTAGGTATGTACTGAATGACCTTTTTAGTATCGAAACTAATATGTCTGGAAACAGTCGTTTCACAACAGAGACGAAAAATTATGTGAGAAATCCAAACAGTCTCGAAAAGAAAGTTCCTTGTTCGTAGAAGTACTAAGTTCACATGTTTGACGTTCGAGGAATTAAAGATCTGAGAATTTATCGAAGACCATAAAAAATGAAACATAAAAAATAAAAAAAGATTATATAAGACTATTATGTAGTTAAAAACAATTAGAGAACTATTTTCCAGAGGAAGAAAGTTTATTATACCAAGATCTTAACCAGTTCCACACTTGCGATGTCACCTTTTACTGAGGTAGATATTTACCCGGTTCACACGAAAGTGTAATCATTTGGTGATTGGATCCGTTGATCAATTCGTTTCTTATAGATGGTCTCTTCTAGTGTTCACTTACCTGTCACAGGACTACAGAAGATGAAGAAGTGTTTCCTGATACGTTTAAAGTCACTAACGAAGACGAATTCGATCACCCTCTACTAGTAAAACTTTCTCGAGTCTCATATCAAGTTTTAGATCCGTCCCATGTCGTGACATTGTCATGACCTTCCGAACTAGAAAGACAGATTCGGAATCTAAGTAACGGTACGGTAATTAAGATGTAGACTCTGGAGAAAGAATGACTAGTGACCAGTTTCGTTTAAATTACCACTGGAGTGTGTGACACGATTACACAAGTCAACGAGTCAACACAGACTGAGAAACGTCGGGGTACCTGATATCCGACACAGGGGACGTAATTGACCGTCTAAGAAATGGCGATCGTGATGGACCCTTAGACGGACAGTTACGTCCTCTGTGTTCTCTGTGTCCAAGTTAGGGACCTAGTCCTTCTAGGGAACCTCCTCCTTTACCGTCGGAGAGGTCATAAGAAGGGACCTTCTAAGGTACCCGTCTCATCGGACCACCCGGTGTCAGGTGTCCCGACGTTTCTCAGCATGTAGTGACTCGAGTGTGTGTAGTAGATTCTTGATTTTGTTGTATACCATTACCGGGAGTCTTTATCACAACACTTAAAGACAATAAAAAGTGACCGGTCAACCGCTATAAAATTGACGGGACGACTGTGTCTACGAATGAAATAATTGAATTCTTTTTGAGAATTGTTTTCGGTTTCCTTAGTAAAATACAATATCCAGTTAGTGGATTTTCTTTTCTTACGTCTGTAAAACGGAAACTACTGAGTGTATGGAACGATGTTTCTGTCTTAACTGGTCCTCCATGTTTAGGTATAAATATCTTCAGTGTATAACGATGTGCAGGGATCTTTGACCTCGTTGTTCTGTTCTTTACGTGGTAACTAGAAGTCCTGAGCTTCTAAGACATCGATGTTGGTGACTGTTTGACAAGACTACCAAACTTAATAAGTGTCGGGAACTTCATGGAGGGGTATCTCACCCTCCCCACATGTGGGCGTGGGGTGACTGAAATCCAAACCACTGTACTGCAAAACCGACCGCTTTACAATCGTCTACAATGTATTTGACTTCAAGGTTTACGCAAACGTACCAATCCACACCAAAGAACAGGAAGACGGTAGATCTACCAGACCCTTTGGTGACCAGGGTCATCCTCTCGGTACACCTCGTCTACACTTTGACTTGAACTGGTCGTCGAACTTCGTCTACGTAGGACCGGGTAGACTACTGGTTGTTCTCTCTTTATTTACAGACGACAACAATCGGCAACTCTAAAAACCTCTCAATACTAAATCTATCTTAAAAGTACCGACCGACTATATAGATCTAGTAGTAAAAGGTAAAACTTGATTAAAAAGATACTTCAACCATTTATCGTTGCGTGTATAGATTTATATACACCACTCCAATGAAGACATTCTAAAGTTATTTCAAAAAACCCCCCATCCCAAACGCAAAGTAAACCTTCATAGGGACATAACTCTACTCAAAGTCTCTTTTTTCGTTCTTGCGAATAAACTTACTAATAAACAAGAGTGAGAGTGTTGTTAAAATTTTACCATAAAAGTCAGAGTCCCATCACGGACTGTATAACTAAACCTTTATGTCTGATTCTAGACAATGAAATCTATGGACTCGTGATTCTTACGTCTTGGACGGACGGTTCTGTCCTCTGTTTCCTCTGTACCCAAACTAGAGTCCCAGTCCTTATAGGGGATCTCGTCCCGTGCCGTTGGGCAAGGTCATAAGCACGGACCCTTTAGGGTACCTGTCTCCTCGGACCGTCCGATGCCAGGTACCCCAACGTGTCGCAGCCTGTACCGACTCACTGAATCGTGCGTGCTCTTACGTCTTTACACGTCATTAAAAATTTAAGAAAAAGTCCTACATTTTTTCCTGTCAAACTTGATATATTACGCTAAAAAGTAAAATCTTATCGAACAACGAAGATACGATACAGAAATAGAGAGGTCATCTGTAACGATCAGAAAATTAATTTTTGTAACAGTGAAGGACGGAGACTGGCCGAACCCAGTTCCGTCAAGGACTCTGTCGAGACCGCTATATCCCGGGATACCAATGTTGGAGGGTGCAGATGGTCGTCCACCCCGATATCTCAATCAATACAGGGTCGTTCCAGTTAGTCGGACGTAAACGATACTTTACTGACGAAAGGGTGTTGGAGGTAAGTCGACTGAGTTGAGTCAGCAGGTTACTAGCTCGACAAACACACTGACTCGGAAGACCAAAGGTACACCCCAAACTGATAGATGCCACTGTGACCAGTCGAACCAACTTTGAGAATAGGAACGACCGAAAAGTTTAGGAGAAGACGGGGTCCTTGACCTGTGAAGAGGTATGGATGTCGATCTATATCAGATGAAACATATAGATCGTAGTACTTATCCTAGGGTGGGTGGACTGACAATCGTAGTAGGGTACTAACACTGAGACGGTTACGACTCCAAGAGATGTAAAATCTGACCCGGAGAAGAAAGAACTTCTACCCAGAGAACCAGTGTGAAATCTACAGGATACGACCTAATGAGTAACTGCGTCGACCTACAATCAGGGAGTGGTCCGAACCGATAGAGATCATAAATGGGGATCAGACAACGGAGATCCAACACCGAAGTAAGAGAGTAAGTGGTCAGATATAACGACTACAAAGACAACTACACACAAATATTTTATAACTGAAAACAAAGGAATAAGATGAAAATTTATTTTTTGTTTTAGGGGATGCATATTGAAACCATACCGACGACGATTCAGCGAAGTTAGTACAGACTGAGACACACTGGGGTATCTGTCGTCGGGTGATCCGAGGAGACAGAGACCCTAAGAGGTCCGTTCTTGTGACCTCACCTAACGGTAAAGGAAGAAGTTACGTACTGTCACTTTTCACTTTCACTTCAGCAAGTCAGTACGGGTTGAGAATCACTGGGGTGCCTGACATCGGATGGTCCGAGGAGGTTGGTACCCTAAAAGGTCCGTTTTCATGACCTCACCCTACGGTCATGGTATTGTTTTATTGTGTTTACCTCACTGAATTTGCCTTCTCTGAATAAAAGAGTGTCACGACGTCCGATCTTCAAACTCTAGTGCACTGCCGTACCAACTAAAGAAGACTCCGGGGAGAAGAACCAAACGTCTAGAGGTGGAAGAACGACGTAGGAGTGTGGAAACAGGGAGACAAACACAACAGGCACAGGAGTAAAGGGTAGGAATATTCAAGTAAGTATCAGTATCATCTCATCCCGGATGAGATAACTGGGGAAGAATTTGAATTAACGAAGAAGTTTCCATGATATGGGTTTGCCAGTATAAGACTCGATATCCCCCATTCCGAAGTTGCATCCCTACCACTCTGTTATGTTAAGTCGAGTGTGTAAAAATAAGGGGTTTATTTTTATTAAAAACAAAAAACCATAAACTAATTTAGTCTAAACAGAACTTCATAAAACAAAGTCTCGCAGGGTTCATCACAGTACCATTTCTTGGAGGGACTGTTACGTCCTATGCGTTCTCCACGTCCAAACTAGGAACCCAGCCCTTCTAGAGGACCTCATCCTTTACCGCTGACTGAGATCATAAGAACGGACCTTTTAAGGTACCTGTCTCCTCGAACCTCCTAATGTCAGTTACCGTAGTGTTTCTCAGTCTGTGGTGACTCACATGTGACGTGTGTAAGACAAAGTTGAAGTTGAGTACCAGGACACCGTACATCCATAAAAATAAAAATAAAAAGTTATACTTAAATAAATAAAATTAACCTCCAATTAATGAAATGTTAGTACGTCAATAAAAATGTCAATTAAAAATAACCTTATAGCAACGAAATGATACGACACAATCAAAGATGACATGTCGTTTTATTTAGTCAATATGTATATGTACATAGGGGAGAAAAAACCTAAAAGGAGAGTAAATTCGGTGGTGTATCGGTACTCATCTCAAGGGACTTGCTTTGCCGTCCAAGAGTAATCGATATATAAAATATGTATCGTCACATGTACCAGCGTTTCTCAGTCTGTGTTAACTCGTTGATTGCCAAAACGGAAGCCACGTATATACAGTTAGGGTCAAAGGTTTAAGTAGCGGGAGAAGGGGTCAACCACAGGTATATAAACAAGAGATACAGCCATCAAAATAAAAATTAAGACGTTCTATGACTGTTCTTCTATCATTAGTAAACTTAAAGGTTACTACCTACATCAGAGGACAAGTGAATAAAACTACCTAAAGGTCTTAACAATATTGACCTAATAGTAACGTATCGTTTCATTGACTCCTTCGTCAATAAATTTAATACACACTATAAATAGTAATCCATTGAGTCTTTACCTACCTCTCCCTTCTTACACCACTATTTTCTCCACACTGACCTGCATCTCAGAGAATCGTTGTCCTAATGAATTCTTCCTTAGTTAGCTTCGAAACGGTGACAGAAGTTCAGGGACTGAGTAGAGACGTAACACTCAGACTCAGAGGTCCGACACTTAAGAGGGGGAATTAGAGGACAGAGGAATGTATATTTGAGTAAGACAGATGTAGATAAGGAGGTGTGACTAACTTTAAGGTGAGAAAGTGTGGGACACAATACGGAACGAAACAATAGAGAAAAGGTTTAAGAGCCTGAGGGAAGGTCTCGTCGAAGAGTAAATAAACAAAATGTACTGTATCTAAACGAACG
This sequence comes from Capra ibex, assembly GCA_006410555.1. Lineage (NCBI taxonomy): Eukaryota > Metazoa > Chordata > Mammalia > Artiodactyla > Bovidae > Capra > Capra ibex. The sequence goes on from SJYO01041852.1 coordinate 85,174,348, forward strand.
TATAATTAAAACGATGTCCTTTCAGGTGGGGCTTACGTCATTGAATCGTGGAAATAAGTCGTGCACTCGGACATCCACCCAAACTGACTCGTCAAGAGACCGGAGTCTACCCGAGGGACGGGCAACTACCCGAGACCTGTACTGTAAGAGTAGGGAAACGAAGTCGAGTAATAACAGACCACAGAGTCGAGGTGGGAAGGGGCTAAGGTGTCTTCGACTAGGATGATTCTTGTTTTGCTGGTTGAATTAACTATTTTGGTTCCCTCCCAAAATCCAGATCAGGATGAACTGACAGGAAGTCGGAACCATGATTACTACCGGAGATATAAACACTTTATTGAAAAGGAGGCAACCGAAGGTTCTCAAGAATTAAAGAAGTCAAAATTAACAAAATTACAGGAGAGTCAATGAGATGAAAAGAGTCAGGAATTCATGATCAAGAAGGGTCCCGAGGTGTGAAGTTTGAACAGAGTGAGATCGAAGTTATGAAACCGGTGGACTAATCTTCTCGACCGAGTGATCTTTTCTGGGACTACGATCCCTTTCTGACTTCCGTTTTCCTCTTCCCCCACCGTCTACTACTCTACCAATGTATCATAGTAACTGAGTTACCTGTACTTAGACTCGTTTGAGACCCTCTATCACTTACCGTCCCTTCGGACTGACGAAGTCAGGAACCCCAACGTCTCTCAGTCTGTACTGAATCACAACCTATTGTTGTGAGAAATTTGTCAACACAAGTGAGGGTACCGCACTCGGTGGTCGGAATGACAGACTTCGTCTGACTCACTATCAACTTCCGTATCTAGGTAATACTCTTGACCATTTTTTTTTTATACGGAATGGATTCTGTCAAATGTCTAGGTATTAAATTCCCCCTCCGTTCCGTCTATTCGATTTCCCCAGTGGTCACTTTCTCCTTCTACTTTTATTCCGGAACTTGTACACTTTTATCCAAGACTCTAGTCTCTCCATCCCTATTGATATCTCGTTCCTTTGTCTGTCTGTCTCTTCGCCCTACCCATCTCCGACATTTTACACACACTTACTGTTCCTGTCTGTAATAAGGTATGCCGAGCATACCTTTTGCACAAGATATAACGTCCCTCTTAGTCAAAATAAATTTTTCGGTCTCTACATCACTAATTTTTATATAAATGATATAATGCCCGATTTGAGATCCGTGACCCCTAAAAAGGAGTTATTTCCTCCTTCTTTCCTACACAATATTTCAAATGTAAACCCCACCCATCACCCTTGTCTGGTATTTGTTAATTGTATCATTTTTTTACCTTTATGGAATTTTTCACTATGAATTGATACCTTGTTTCGTCATACTTTTTTATCGTTTACCTTAGTTCTCACGTCGTCCTACAATTTCAAATTTCCCACTAACTTTATCCGAATAATCCTTCTTTTGTAAAATTGTTTCTTGGTCCACTCGGAGTACCTCTCGGTACACCTATAGAACGTCCCCACAAGAGGTCTGTCTCCCTTCTCAGGCAGGTCTACACAATCCAGATTCCAAAAGTCTCCGACCTTGTATTTTCACTCTCAGGTCTCATGGATGTTCATAATGTCTTTTGTAGACTTCACGGGTATATAGGGGCTTTTCCGTTCCATTCGACCGGTACCCGACCACCAGGTCCTCTCTCGTCCTCCAACTTTTATTCTCCGGGGTCTCCGTATACGGATGGTTAATCTCCAGGAAGACTACGGTCACCACGTCTAAGTCTCCCCTGTCAGAATGTCGGTACCGACATCCACTCCTATTGATTCGGAGTAACACCAGGTTACTTTCGTTTCCAGTCGTAGGTCAAAAGAAGGCTCCTACTGTACATTCGGAAAATTATTAAATTTACTAGAATTCTTTGTTCCCTTATTTTCCCCTTGAGGTTTAAATCGCTCATAAACGGGGGTCCTCTGATTTAAGATTTAATTTTCCTTTACCTCAAGAGAGTTTAACCCTTGTAATACAAACAAACGAACGAAAAAAATAAAAATTTGTTTTGACATTGAACTTTCGGTTAAATTTAACTCGATATACGAATCTGTATACTCTTTATAATATGAACGATACGCTTACCAAATATCTACGTCTTCTTTCTTTGGTTCTCAATTAATTTTTACGATAAAGTTATAAACTAGTAACTTCCAATGTGTGGTCGAACAACTGTCATATAAACAGAAACGTAGACGATAAATAGTTTATAAATAACACAAGGAGGGTGTATATTAATGAAACGGAGTTTAATGTTCGTTTAATACTTCGAAACATTCTGTGATTAGGATAAGATTCCACTGACTGTTACATATTATTTTTTTATATTTGTATTTTAAAAACAATAACCTTTACATAACACCATGAACTTTTACACGAAGGTCTCCCCGTCTCTATCTAATCTTCCACTTTTAACAAAAAAGCTCGTTAAATGTCTTTTTAACTCACTTTCATGTCTCAAGGGTATTTAGACAAGTGGATTGAGCTAAAGGTGGTAATAATTGTAGAATGTAATCGTGACGTAGAAAAAATGTTAACTACTCGGTCACAGCAATATACTATTACTTGATGTCTCAGAGAATTCCAAGTGAAATATAAAATGTGTAAGATACCCGAAACTGGATACATATTACAGTTCATGGGTGGTAATGTGGTAGTATCTCGTCAAAGGAACTAGATTTCCAGAAGACGCGAGACGAATAAGTAAGGAGGAAGGGGGAACGGGACCGTTTGTGACTAGAAAGATGACTGAGGTATTAAAACGGAAAAGATGTTACGTTATATGAACCTTAGTATATTAAACATCGGAGAAGTTTAACCGAGAAAAGAGAGTTATTATATGTATATTTCAAGGGGGTTCAGAAAGACACCAAACTATCAAGTAAATAAAAATAACGACTTGTTATAAGATAATATACCTACATGGTGTTAAACAAATAGGTAAGAGGATAATTTCCGGTGGAAGTAACGAAAGTGTTAATAAAAAAAATTAAATCAGAAAGAAGAGAAGATTCTAACTTAGAAGTATAAAAATTGAATTTAAACTAGGAAGACACAAAATTTACCTTTTTGTGATTAAATTACAACACAATCTTGAACACACCTCCCTCCTCTCCCTTCGAATTCTCCTTCCACTATATATATATGTATATACCGTTTATTGACTAAACGGTATAACATACCGTCTTTGGTTGTGTCGTAACATTTTGTTAATAGGAGGTTAATTTTTTTTCTTGGATAATTCAATATTCACTGTCTTTGGTTTTAACTCAGTTAAATTCGTTTATCAAATTAAATGAGATTCCCACGTCACTTTTATGTACCTCGAGTTTCTGTCCTTCTTCTTACTTTGAACCCTTGTTCACTTTGAACAGACTCCTGTAGAGTAGAACTAACACTTTCGCCTAAAACACACACACACACACGTAGTTAGATATGACTGTGTGAGGAAGAGAGGTATATTGTTTCAGAAAGGTCTATACAAAAATTGTTACATATCGAGATCGGTTACCCTTCTTTGATCAGACTAAAGTGAAAACTATAGTTTGAATCTAAAGATACTTCTGGGCGTAAACCAGGACGAGACCACGGGAGAAGATCTGAATGGTTAGTACGGAAACTTCGTCCTAGTTCTCTTCTGGTGACAAATACGTTACTGGTACATCTTCCTAATTAACTTCACCCTAACTACCATATATCATGTACTAGTCTTCTTTTGTCACGTAGAGTTTGTTGATATTTCAATTTTCGTCTTAGGTACAAAATTTTTGTTGACATGAATTTGATATCTTTTATAGAAACTTATATCTTCTTTGTGTGTTTTTATCGTTTTGTAAAATCGCCAATACAAAATAAAGATGAGAAGATCTAAAATTTTTTAATAAAACGACAAAAGTAGTACTTCTCTATATAATTTTAATTTAGGTGTAGATCCATAATTTTATCATAAATAGTGTCTTTTATTGAAATGAGTCACACAAAAACTCTAGTAATTAAGTCTCATGTAGAGACAAAAGAAATCGAACGAGGACCCTTGTCTTCTCATTCTTTCTGAACTGATAAGAACTTATAACTTATATAATGAGGGAAGTAACAGTTATTTATGGGTGGAACCAAAAGACCGGGAATCAAATACTTGAACAGTAATGTCAGTAAAACCTCACTGACTCTGTGTACCTCAATTGAATATCACGTAGAATTTAATAATCATCGTAAGTGATCGACTAATTAAATCGGTCTTCATAGTTACTGTCATTTATACGACACCGAAACACAAAGTTATAACTTCCCGTCTTTGGAATCTGTCCGACTTTACTACATTGTCGTCAGTAAGGAACAGATAAATGGTAATAGGTAGATAAGTAAGTTAGCCACAATGTCTCACAAATGATACTCAACAGACACTTAGAAAATGATCAAACTTGAGGAATTCCTGACTGGGGACAAAAGGTAGCTTACGGAAACTTAGGAGTCACACTATGATGTGAATGTAATCTTATGACAGTGTCATTTGTACACAACTAAATTTGACTTAACCTAACGGACCACGATCGTTTAATCTCGTTAATTTTCCAGGGAACGAATACTTGGAGACGGGTCACCCCATCATTAATAGCTACCTTTCATTTGTTCTGTACTTCCTTTACGCGAGGGAAATTAACTCATGACAAAAAACGATTCATGAAAAGTATATGTCCTAGACATCTGGACTGTTGTTGAGACACACACACACACACACACACAACCCCTCTAGTCCTCTCCCATGATATACGACTTTAATTCTGTCTCACACAATTTATAGAATAGGTCACTATGGACGATTATTCACAGTATTGTCTAAGTTTCGGTGTGAAACACAAATTTAAGTAATGACCGAGTGTACGACTCGCACCAATCGGACAAATACAAAAGTAAAACTTTGTCGAGGAAAAGGAAACATATACTAGTCTTTTTATTACGATAACTAAAAGTTATTACACGAACTAAACAAAAAGGTGACCCTAATACCCTGAGTAATTTTACAAGTACGACAGAGTAAACACTGGTTGTCGTCTGTAAAGTCAAATTCCTGGTCGTAAAGGAATTAAACGTTGGAGAAGGAGACGTCCCCACCCCGGTCACTGGAACCGTAGTCATTTCGGTCCGAAATCAGTTGACTCAAGAGTATGTGATATTTGAGTACTAAAGGATGTCGTAGAGAAACTAACACATCGGTAGTCGCAGGTCTAAGATCATAAGGAAGGATGATTATTAGAGAGTTTTGAGCATATGGTTTTTAGTGTGAGTTATAAGAATTTATAATACGAATTATAAAAACGAATTATAAAAATGTGTATACAATGAAAGTTTCGTATAGATCAATCGTTTCGTTATTGTACAAATCCTTACATAGAACGTCAACTCTTCCTGAAGGAATGTCTTTTTCTCGAAACCTAGTTAAGTAAGAATATCCGTCGCTCTTGGACTCCGTAGGTACTGGTCTGATGTGTCCTAGAAATAGTCAGAAGAGACAGTTCTATGAGAAATGGCGAGTCTCTACACTTGTAATTGTCCTGGACGATAACTCATTAGTAGGGGAAACAAGGGACGTTAGTGGTGGTAAGTGGTGATGTGATAAATCGTTACTGTCTAAAAAGAATTATCTCTTCGTACTTCCATGTAAACAGGGGTTTGATAACGAGTTTCACCCAACTTTTTGTTCTTGAGGTTACTCCACCATACTCCTTTCTCTTTTTATCCACAAGAATCCCAAGTCGCAGAACCCTTTTATTTGTAGAAATCTGTAGTTTGCCATAGAGAATTCGTCGTACCTGTCTTTCGTGATGACGAAAACGATTTATTTTTCGGGACGAAGAACTTAAGTCATATATTAAGTGCTAGAATACTGTAATTGTTATCAGAAGTAAGAATCATTTATTTCAAAAGAGACGTAGAATTGCAAAAATAAATAGACAAAGACCGACACGACCCAGAAACAACGACGTATCCGCAAGAGATCAACGTCACTCTCCCTCGATGGGAGATCGACACCACGAGTCTAACAGGAGTGTCACCGAAGAGGACAACGCCTCTCGTCCGAGTCGTTCATGCCACGTGACCGAATCAACGGGGTACCGTGCACCTTAGAATAGTCTGGTCCTTATCTTAAACACAGGGGAGATAAGCGTCCCTTTAAGAATTGGTGACCCCCTTCAGAAGGGGTGGTCCCTTCAGGGACGTAGAATTAAAAGTAAACGAAGACGATTGTTAAAACTTCACATAGGAATTGGATTGTCTCTGAAACGTTAGGATTACATTATTAGTCTAACATTTTTAAGTTCACGATCCCACTCAACTTTTTTTAAGTCTGAACTCCAAAAATAATAATCATACGGACATAATTACAAACTTATAAATTATAAAATTTATAAAATAAATTTTAAAATTTATAAAAGATTCTCTCTTGTCTTTTTTAGCATTTCCAAAAAAACTTGGGTCTACTTACCTTTTTAATTTCCTTATCATAAGATTTTTATCCTTACTTGACTCCTTCAAAGTATTTTCCTTTGTTATCAGGTGATTTATGAGTCAAAGGAAATGTTGGTACAAATATAATAAGGACAGAAATTTTACTTTTCATTTATACACTTTCCAATCCTTTCCGATTTTTATATATAGGGTATACACGTTTGTTGACTAAAAGTAAAATTCCTTTAGTAAGAACTTATATAGGAGTATACTGAACGTAAATATTCTTCCTTAGGTAAAAACTAGTAAAACCCCCTAAAAATTTGTAACGTTAGAAATAGAGTAGAGAAAGAAGACAATTGTAGAAGAGACACGGAAACTAGTACCGGGAGATGGGACTAGAAGGTAGTATTGACAGGAAGTCAGGAGTAAAGATGGATTCCCAGGGACTGTGGTCTCAACTCTATCAGATGTCCGGTCTATCTTTGAAAAGAATCCTATAGTTGAATTATTTTTCGTAAAGGAATCTGTCGTCCTACAACGGTGGACTCCTACCGTTCTATAATTGACGAGTCATTTATGAGCTAATCCCGAAGGAAACATTGAGTCATTCTTAGACGGACGTTACGTCCTCTGGGCCCAAGTTAGGGATCCAACCCTTCTAGGGGGACCTCTTCCTTTGTAATACACAGTCTGGGATAACCTAAACACATCACTAGTTGATCTATCTTTACCAGAGATAGTCCCCTCTCAGTTCATTTTTTCAGGGGTTTGTTTTTGGTTTTGTCAAACGTTTTATGATGTAATTTTTTTTTTACTTGTCCAATAAAGTTCTATTAAAGTCACAATCTCGATGACTCGGATGTCCGTAATATCATCGATTCTAAGTATGAGTCTTGTAGTGTTTCTTACTGAATCTTTTGTATGGTTTATTTTATGTTAATAGGACATAAAATGAATGTCCTCTACACACGACTGACTTTGTTACTTGATACGAAGAGTAAGATCGACTTGTGGTCTTAGTAGGTACTTTGAAATTTTGTTTCGTCTACAGGTCGTCAAGATTCATCCCATTCCGGACTCGCTATGATTAAAAATTTTCTAGACGTCCAGTAAGACTGGTCTCGTAAGACGTTCACTCTTGTGGACTCTTGTACTAGTCGTTCACGCCTTACTTATTTACCCACTTTTCCGTGGAACCCTAATATTTAAGAAGTACACGTACCTGATACAGAACAAAAACATACGATCGGGGGTTTGACATAACATTACTCACTTATTTACCTACTTACTTAATACTTTTTTCGGGTTTAACACTATTTTTTTTTTTACCCTGAATGCACAATCTAACATTTTGTTTGATTCCTTTCCCTAAAGGTAGATAAACAAGTGATCCACGTAGACGTCCTCGTTGTTTTCTTAGACTGTGGGTCTCAGACGTTATTATTTTAATCAACTGATTTGGGTCGTTTATCGTTCTCCCCCAACCTAATCACCCCACTAGAGTCTTCTTCGCACATAGTCATAGAATGACGTCGACATTTTTGATGGTGTTTGGATTACCGAACTAAATTTGATATGTTTGCATAATACACTGTGGAACTAACAAGACTTTATACATTTAACCCAGAATCGATTTTAGTTTCACAGTACTCCGATGTTGAGAAGACCTCTGGAGTCTCCTCTTAGAGAAAGGAGGAGGAAAAGATCGAACGTCCGTTGAGGTAAGGACCGAGTGTTGAGAAAACATGGTAGAAGTGTCTACGGCTCAGGAAGAGTATAACGGTAGAGATCCCAAGACAGAAGGTATCAGGATCGAAGGAAAAGGTGAAAACGTCTGAGCCACCTTTGTCGTTCTATTAGGTCCTATTATAAGAATAAAATTTGGTCGACTAATTGTTGGAATTAGATAGACGTCGGTATTAAGAGAAACGATACATTGGACAAATGACCAAAGTCCCCAATCCGACATCTGTAGAAACTTCGTGGTAATAAGACAGACAGTGTCAAAAGAGAATCATGACCACGACACCCTCTAAACTTTCTTCAGTCCGTACATTCTATATACACACATACAAACACACGTGCATTCGACGATCCCGTTTTACCAACAGACTCCTCCGGAATGTCTATCGACTCTTTTCTTCTTTTCGATTTCCGTTTCCTCTTTTCCTTTCTATATGGGTACACTTACGTCTCAAGGTTTCTTATCGTTCCTCTCTATTCTTTCGGAAGGAGTCACTAGTCACGTCTCTTTGTCTCCTTTTGTTATCTTACCCTTTCTGATCTCTAGAGAAGTTCTTTTAGTTTCTACTGTCTCCTTGTAAAACATATTTAACCCGTGTTATTTACTGTCTTTATCATACCTGGATTGTCTTCGTCTTCTATAATTCTTCACCGTTCTTATGTTTCTTGTTGATATGTTTTTTCTAGAAGTACTGGGTCTATTGGTGCTACCACACTAGTGTGTGGATCTCGGTCTATAGGACCTTACGCTCCAGTTCGCCAGGAATTCTTCGTAGTGATACTTATTTCGATCACCCCACTACCTTAGGGCCAACTCGATTAAGTTTAGGATTTTCTACTACAATGATTTCACGACGTGATTTACACGGTCGTTTAAACCTTTTGAGTCGTCACCGGTGTCCTGACGTTTTCCAGTCAAAAGTAAGGTTACATTTTCTTTCCGTTACGGTTTCTTACGAGTTTGATGGTGTGTTAACGTGAGTAGAGTGAACGAGCGTTTCATTACGAGTTTTAAGAGGCTCGGTCCAAAGTTGTCATGTACTTGAGACTTGAATGTCTACAAATTCGACCTAAATCTTTTCCCTCTCCTTGGTCTCTATATTAACGGTTGTAGACAACCTAGTAACTTTTTCGTTCACTAGAGGTCTTTTTGTAAACGAAATAACTGATACGGTTTCAGAAACTGACACACCTAGTGTTGTTTGACACCTTTTAAGAAGTTCTCTACCCTTATGGTCTGGTGGACTGGACGGAGGACTCTTTAGACATACGTCTAGTTCTTCGTTGTCAATCTTGACCTGTACCTTGTTACCTTTCAAAGGTTTGACCGTTTCCTTATGCAGTTCAGACATACAACAGTGGGACGAATAAATTGAAAATACGTCTCATATAGTACACTTTACGACCCGACCTATTTCGTGTTTGACCTTAGTTCTACGACCCTCTTTATAGTCACTCGAGTCTACACGTCTAATATGGTGAGAATACTGTCTTTGGTTTCTTCTTGATTTCTCGGAGAACTTCTTTCACTTCCTCACGCTTTTTAAACCGAAGTTTGAGGTGTAAATCTTTCGATTCTAGGACCGGAGACCAGGGTAGTGAAGTACCGTTTATCTACCCTTTTGTTACTCTCTGAAATAAAAGAACCCGAGACTTTAGTGACGTCTACCACTGACGTCGGTACTTTAATTTTATGCGAAAGAGGAATCTCCTTTTCGATACTGGTTGGATCTGTCGTATAAATTTTCGTCTCTGTAACGAAACGACTGTTTCCAGGGTAGATCAGTTTCAGTACCACAAAGGTTATCAGTACATACCTACACTCATAACCTGGTATTACTTTCGACTCGTGGTTTCTTAACTACAAAAAATTGACACCGCAACCTCTTTTGAGAACTCTCAGGGAACCTGATGTTTGTCTAGGTTGGTCAGTTAGGATTTCCTTTAGTCAAGACTTATAAGTAACCTTCCTGACTACGACTTCCACTTTGAGGTTATGAAACCGGTGAACTACTTTTCTTAACTGAGTAAACTTTTCTGGGACTATAACCTTTTCTAACTTCCGTCCTCCTCTTCCCCTATTGTCTCCTACTCTACCAACCTACCGTAGAGACTGAACTACCTGTACTCAAACTCGTTCGAGGCACACAACCACTACCTGTCCCCTTGGACCACACGACGTCAGGTACCGAAGTGTTTCTCAGTTTGTTCTGACTCACTGACCTGACTTGGCTGACTTGACTTCGACAGTCCCTCCTTCACCAACCTCTCTAACCTCTGTCGTCAACCTCTCTTTTTTCTCTCTGAAAAGTATATTAGACACTATTTCTCAATTTTTAAATAAGACCCATGTGAAATTTTCGGCCGAAGGCTTCACCGTGTCACCATTGCTTAGGTGAACAGTTAAGTCCTCTACGTTATCTACGTCCAATCTAGGGACCAAGTCCTTCTAAGGGATCTCATCCTTTACCGATGGATGAGGTCATAAGAACGAACCTCTTAAGGTACCTTTCTCCTGGGACCACCCGATGTCAGGTAACCCCAGTGTCTCAGTCTGTACTGACTTGTGTGTGTATGTGAATTTTCGATAACCAAAATTCTTTTTTTTTTTTTCTAGAATCAATATAAAATTCATCCAGTAAAGATCCTCCTCCTCTTTTCCCTTCCTATGTAGTTATTTTTTCACATATATATAAATTGAAGTCCTAGGGAACCACCGAGTCTGTCATTTCTCAGACGGACGTCACACTCTCTGGACCCAAACTAGGGACACAACCCTTCTAGGGGACCTCTTCCTTTACCGTTGGGTGAGGTCATAAGAACGGATCTCTTAGGGTACCTTCCTCCTCGGATCCTCCGATGTATGTCAGGTACCCCAGCGTTTCAACCTGTGTTGACTCACTGTAGTGAAAGGAAAGAAAAAATCCTTGACTCTTCACACTACCGACCTAAATCCTCCGTCCTGTCGACCCGACAGCACCCCCCGACTCCAGTACCTGGACCCCCGACTCCTTAGACGAACGTCACCAGACCCCGGGTAGTGGGGACCAGTCAACGTCAGAACCTGTTCTATCTTCCGAACCTCCCTCTACCCGTCACCCCTCCTGACTTCCCCGGGCTCGTCCCCCGTCAACAAATGAGACACTTGTACACTCAGAAAAGATCAAAAAATCTACTTCGTTCCCACAGAACTATCGTTCTAGACAGAGATATAGACTAAAACCGAAAATTTAAGATTTCTCATATTTACTCCTTAGTCCAGTGTGTTCACCTTTTCTAAGGTTCTAGACTCTTCGACTATTTGAACACCGGTACATTAGTACCGGTTTACACCTCCACGTATTAAAAACCTCAGAGAATGAGTTTTCAAAATACCTGACCCTCTCAAATCTATTCTTTCACCCGGATCTTTTAAGATAAAATTCCTGAAAAAAAAAAAAAAAACCATTGTGAATTTCCTCCTTCGTGTAAAACAATACGAAACAATTATAGGTGTGTTTTGAGACCGGGGTACTTTTTCCATACCTCTTTTTCGAAACAAAGGAATACGATCCCTCGTTAGAACCTCCCGATCCTCTTTATTGACACCACACAAAACTCTACGGGTCACGTCGGGTCCGGGCACCCCCACAAGTAAGTTACGACCTCGAGACCTACCGTAGACACAAACAAAATATTGAAGAGCAGTAGTAGTAGTAGAAGTAGGACATACTAAATAATGTCGCGGACGACCATTTCGTCAAATAGTCACTTCGTCATGTATACCGCGAGACACGACACGACACTATAAGTCCCTAATGACACCTCTGACTTCGTTTGACTACGACGGTCATGGAAGACGATATTTCTATAGACTTGGACGAGTGACACGGTTCGCACCGGATCTTGTGTACTGAACCGTCTGCGGGTCGGTTTTCGTCTACAAGTAAACCTACGATTAATTTTAAATATTTGGTGGATAGAAAAAAAAACCAATGTGTGAAACTATTCAATATAGAAATAGAAGGTTCAATAATTTATTGAATTATTGACTAATTTTAAATAATTCGACTAATTTTGAATAAAATTTTCTTAAATTATTGACTAGTTTTGAATAAAATTTTCTTAAATAACAAAATCTCACTTAATTCAGTATTTCTTTTTGTTTACAGTACATGATTGTGTATATACCCCAGATCTTTTTACCATGTCTACTTGGATATACGTCCTGTCCTTATCTCTGTCTTTGTATCTCTTGTCTGTTCACCCGTCGTGTCACTCCCTTTCCCTCCCACCCTGTTTAACCCTCTATGTGTGTGTGTGTGTGTGCGTGTGTGTGTGTCACGACACGGATCGGCGAGTAACGAGTCAGCACACAGGCTGAGACTCTCGGTACCTGACATCGGACGGTCCGAGGAGACAGGTACTCCTAAGAGGTCCGTTCTTATGACCTCACCCAACGGTACGGGAGGAGGTCCCCTAGAAGGGTTGAGTCCCTAGCTTGGGTCCAGAGAGTGTAACGTCCACCTAAGAAATGGTAGACTCGGTGGTCCCTTTGGGTCTTTATGGCCTCGCCCATCGGATAGGGAAGAGGTCCCCTAGAAGGACTGGGCCCTTAGTTTGACCCCAAAGGACGGAACGTCCGTCTAAGAAATGGTCGACTCGATAGTCCCTTCGGGTATATATGTGATGGTACACATTTTATCTATCGCTCACTTCGACGACACATCGTGTCCCTTGAGTCCTGTCGCGAGACACTACTGGATCTCCCCACCCTCCCTCCAGGTTCTCCTTCCCCTATGTATATACGTCTGTCAACTAAGTGAAGCAACACGTCGTCTTTGATTGTGTTGTAACATTTCGTTAATATAAGATAAGACAAAATTTCGGTCTTTTTTTCCCAAAGGACAAAATTTTCCTTGCATAACAAAACATACACGATTTTTTCACTCGGTTCATATTCCTTTAGAAGATATCACTCTATAAATCGTACTCTAATGGTTTTTACTTGTTGTGAGGTACGGACTCGTAAAGTCTATAAACCACAACTCTTCCAGTTTACTATACGGTCGAGTCCTTGGACATCGAGATAGGCGAGAGTTTGCAGACCCAGAAGTTCAGTGACCCTCCTGAGACGAGAGACGCTGTCACCTTAATGTCCCAGGTTAAAGGACTACAGAAGGGTCGACGACAGGTAAGTAAGTCGTAAGAACCTCCTTCGGGTAGCCACGTATCTCTTTATAGTTCTGACAGTCCTCTCTCTCTCTCTTTTGGCGACCGTTGTCGTCCGTATCTCGTCTCACTCATCTTAACGAGACCCTCATTGCCGTCTCACAAAGACATCGTGTCAAACCTAGACGTCTACCGCCTCTCTCTTGGGACCTTGGTGACCTCAGAGAGACGTGGCGGAGCAGGGACCCTTTGCACTCGTTCGTTCGTCTCTACCTTCCAGAAACCGAGTCGAGTGTTCCCAGACCCTAACCGTTGTTTACTCGTACATAAAAGGAAAGACGAGAGGAACTAGGTACAAGGAAAGAAAGTTATAAAAGGACGTTACGAATAAAAATTTCATTTTTCCTTCACTGGTAGAGGAATCACGAACGTCCGTTTCTACCTTTCTTCAACGAGTGACACCTACTTTTATTACTTGAAGAAACCCTAAAAGTATGTCACTTCCTTTGTCTCTTTATTCTCTTCCGACCACCACTGACGGTCTCTCTTTTAGGACGAATCTCTCTAGATACCCCCTCATTTCTGGATTATTATTAGTAAAATCAATAACCCGGTTGACACTTAAAATCGAGTTCATTATTGGACTCTTAAGAGAGACGGGTTAGGTCGAGGTTCCGTAGGATGTCTTAAGAAAGTAAATAATTTAGCTGTTTCTAAACTCAGAGTCCGTGACCCAAAATCACAACACACATTTTACTTGTTTCCTATACCCCCGGGGTCGTGAGCCTCAGTCGTGAAGTATTGGGTCGGAGTTCTTTGTTGAAGCGAGTCTTGACAAAAGATCCGTCTTCTGAAAGTAGCACAGTTTAAACCTTGATATACCTAAAATGACTGGTTCATTCCTTAGTAAGTAACTTAGTTTTAATAACAATCACAGTCTTAATGGGAAGTAGGTTTCGGTAGAGGGTTTTCTACAATCTACTTGAAGATATTAATATCTCACTTGAAGTGTTCGAACATCTGGTACTGTATTTTACACGTATTCTCATGACACATATATAACAACATAAAAGTAAAGTCTCTCAACAAAAATAAAATTTAAATACCAACCTTTGTAAAGTAAAACTCTTATGTGAAAAAAAAGGTATTTCTCTTTAGAGAAACAATCATAAAATAACTAATAATTTTTTATTAATAACGAAATTTTGTATATTCTTACGTAATTTCTTATTTTTTACTATTTACTCTTATAGTCGTTCCAAATTTACTATTTTTATACGTACAATGGATTTTAAGATAACTATACTACTCATATGTTCAAAATACATATAGGTAAGTAAGTTATTGAGACTCGTAAATGATATGATCCATCACCCTCAGTGTCTTTCTATACTAGGAACGGGAGTTTTTGGAATGTGCGATCAACCTCAGTCTAGGTTGATGTTCCTTTGTTAACATTACATTATACTACATACAGTACTACCTCCAAAGTACTGGAAGTTTATTTCCCAAATATAAAACCGACTTTTTCATTTCCTTCCGAAGTGTCTTGTAAAATCCGTGATCCTTTCCTATCTATAAACGAACGACTTATTAATCCCCTACTTGGTAACTCCGTCTTCAGTGTCTAAAATCTTTCTCATACTGTACACCCCTTTAGTTCTTACCGTATCATTTATTTCTTGTCTCAGGAGAATCCATCTCACCACCGACTACTCAGACCAATCTGTCCAACCCCGACTCTAATATCTTGAAATACATTATATGATCAAAAATAAATTAGGACTTCTTTCTTCAATTCGTCTTATTATTTTAGGTTAAAAGTTTATTTTTATACGAGAAGGACAACCGTCTCTCTTACTTGTCCTTCCCATACCCTTCACACTTAATCAGAAGACAACGACGGTATTCTCAAATGATGTTTCAGACACCAAATTTTACTGCGTTTACATAACGAATGTCAAGACTTCCAGTCTTCGGGATTTTAATTTTACGACCGTCCTGGTGAACGGGAGACATCCGAAGTACCCGTTTAACCGAGGAAACAGAAATAGTCGAAGATCTCCGACGGACGTAAGGAACTGAGTACCGGGGAAGGAGGTAGAAACAAGTTTCGGTCACATCATAGAAACATCATTGAAGCTTAGAGTTAGAAAGAGAGAGAGAGAGAGACAGTGTGTGTGTGTGTGAAGGGAGAAATTTCCTGAGAACACTCGTGTAACTCAGGTGAACCTATGAGATCCTATTAGAGGGGTAAAGTGATAAGAAGCAAATTAATACGGACGTTTCAGGTAAAACCGTACTTTCCATTGTGTACGTATCAAAGGACTCTAAATCCGTGTCTGTAGAAAAAAATAATATTAATAATGAATAATAAAATAACTTCCCACTAACGAAATGTCTTAAAACAACAAAAGACAGTTTAGAGTTGTACTTAGTCGGTATCCATATGTATATAGGGGAGGGAAAACTTGGAGGGAGGGTAGAGGTAGGACTGGGGAGATGCAACGATGTCTCGGGGACAGACTCAAAGGACTCGATATGTTGTTTATCGACAACCGATAGATAAAATGTATACCATTACATTCTAAAGTACGATGAGAAAGGTATGTGGAGTGTGAGAGGAGGGGAGAGGGGTACAGGTATTCAGATAAGAAAAAAGAATTAAATAACAGAAAAGATAAAAATTTTTATATTTAAATAAATAAAATTAACCTCCAATTAATGAAATGTTATAACGTAACCAAAACGGTATGTAGTTGTACTTAGGTGGTGTCCATTTGTACATAAGGGGTAGGACTTAGGAGAGGGAGGAGGGAGGGGTATGGTAGGGAGATCCAGTAGGGTCACGTGTGCGGGGTTCGTAGGTTATAGTACGTAGCTTAGACCTGACCGCTAGGTAAAGTATATACTATATGTACAAAGTTACGGTAAGAGGGTTTAGTAGGGTGGGAGAGGGAGAGGGTGTCTCAGGTTTTCTGACAAGATATGTAGACACAGAGAAAACGACAGAGCGTATGTCCCAATAGCAATGGTAGAAAGATTTAAGGTATATATACGTAACCATATGACATAACCACAAAAAGAAAGACCGAATGAAGTGAGACATATTATCCGAGGTCANAAGACCGAATGAAGTGAGACATTTTATCCGAGGTCAAAGTAGGTGGAGTAATCTTGACTAAGTTTACATAAGAAAAATTACCGACTCATTATGAGATAACACATATACCTGGTGTCGAAAGAATAGGTAAGTAAACGACTACTTGTAGATCCAACGAAGGTACAGGACCGATAATATTTGTCACGAGACTACTTGTAACCCCATGTACACAGGGAAAGTTAAGACCAAAGGAGCCACATATACGGGTCGTCACCCTAACGATCCAGTATTCCGTCAAGATAAAGGTCAAAAAATTTCTTAGAGGTGTGACAAGAGGTATCACCGATATGATCAAAGGAAGGGTGGTCACATTCTCCCAAGGGAAAAGAGGTATGGGAGGGTCGTAAATAACGAACATCTGAAAAACTAACGTCGGTAAGACTGACCACATTTTACCATGGAGTAACACCAAAACTAAACGTAAAGAGACTATTATTCACTACAACTCGTAGAAAAGTACACAAACAATCGGTATACATACAGAAGAATCAGAAGAATCTCTTTACAGATAAATCAAGAAACCGGGTCAAAAACTAACCCAGCAAATAAAAAGACCTTAACTCGACGTCCTCAACGAACATATAAAAACTCTAATCAACAAACAGTCAACGAAGTAATCGATAATAAAAGAGGGTAAGTCTTCCGACAGAAAAGTGGAACTAATATCAAAGGAAATAACACGTCTTCGAAAATCCACTCCGAAGGGACCATCGAGTCTGCCATTTCACAGATGGAAGTTACGACCTCTGGACTCAAGCTAGGGACCCAACGCTTCAAATTAATCCAGGGTAAACAAATAAAAACGAAAATAAAGGTTATAAGACCCTCCACCCAGTATCTCCTAGGAAGATACTAAATACGGCCTCTCACAAAACGGATACAAAAGGAGATCCTCAAAATATCAAAGACTGGAATGCAAATCTAGAAATTAGGTAAAACTCAAATAAAAACACATACCACAATCTTTCACAAGATCAAAGAAATACAGACAAAAAAGTAAGTCAAGTCATGTCAACTAGTCAGTACAGGCTGAGAAACGCTGGGGTACTTGCCGTCGTACGGTCCGGAGGGACAGGTAGTGGTTGAGGACCTCAGGTTGGTTTGGGTACAGGTAACTCAGCCACTACGGTAGGTTGGTAGAATAGGAGACAGTAGGAGAAGAGTAGGACGGGAGTTAGAATGGGTCGTGTCCCAGAAAAGTTTACTCAGTCGAGAAGTGCAGTCCACCGGATTCATAACCTCAAAGTGGAAGTTGTAGCCATGGAGGTTACTTGATGGTCCTGACTAGAAATCCTACCTGACCAACCTAGAGGAACGTCAGGTTCCCTGAGAGTTCTCAGAAGAGGTTGTGGTGTTAAGTTTTCGTAGTTAAAAAGTCACGAGTCGAAAGAAATATCAGGTTGAGTGTAGGCATGTATTGGTGACATTTTTGGTATTCGGAATTGATCTACCTGGAAACAACTTTTTCATTACAGAGACGAAAAATTATACGACAGATACAACCAGTATTTAAAGGAAGGTTCCTCATTCGTAGAATTAAAGTACCGACGTTAGTGGTAGACGTTACTAAGACCTCGGGTCTTTTTATTTCAGTCGGTGACAAAGGGGTAGATAAACGATACTTCACTACTCTGGTCTACGGTACTAGAATCAAAAGACTTACAACTCGAAATTCGGTTGTAAAAGTGAGAGGAGAAAGTGAAAGTAGTTCTCCGAGGAATCAAGAAGAAGTGAAAGACGGTATTCCGACCACAGTAGACGTATAGACTCCAATAACTATAAAGAGGACCGTTAGAACTAAGGTCAAACACGAAGTATGTCGGGTAGTAAAGAGTACTACATGAGACGTATATTCAATTTATTCGTCCCACTGTTATATGTCGGAACTGCACGAGGAAAAGGATAAATCTTTGTCAGACAATAAGGTGCAGGTCAAGATTGACAACGAAGGACTGGACGTATGTACAAAGAGTTCTCCGTCTAGTCCACCAGACCATAGGGGTAGAGAAAGTCTTAAAAGGTGTCAAATGACACGAGGTGTGTCAGTTTCCGAAACCGTATCAGTTATTTCGTCTTTATCTACAAAAAGACCTTGAGAGAACGAAAAAGTTACTAGGTCCTCTACAACCGTTAAACTAGAGACCAAGGAGACGGAAAAGGTTTTGGTCGACCTTGTAGACCTTCAAGTGTCAAGTGCATAACGACTTCGGACCGAACCTCTTAAAATTCGTAGTGAAATGATCGCACACTCTACTTACGTTAACGCTCCATCAAACTCTTAAGAAACCGTAACGGAAAGAAACTCTAACCTTACTTATGACTGGAAAAGGTCAGGACACCGGTGACGACTCAGAAGGTTTAAACAACCGTATAACTCACGTCGTGAAAGTGTCGTAGTAGAAAGTCCTAAACTTTGTCGAGTTGACCTTAAGGTAGTGAAGGTGATCGAAACAAGCATCACTACAAAAGATTCCGGGTGAACTGAAGTGTAAGGTCCTACAGACCGTCATCCACTCACTAGTGTGGTAGTACTAATAGACCCAGTACTTCTAGAAAAAACATGTCAAGAAGACACATAAGAACGGTGGAGAAGAATTATGGAACAAAGTCAATCCAGGGATGATAAAGACAGGAAATAACTCGGGTAGAAACGTACTTTACAAGGGAACCATATAGATTAAAAGAACTTCTCTAGAGATCAGAAAGGGTAAGACAAGAAAAGGAGATAAAGAAACGTAACTAACGACTCCTTCCGAAAGAATAGAGAGGAACGATAAGAAACTTTGAAACGTAAGTTTACCCATATGGAAAGGAAAAGAGGAAACGAAAAGTGAAGGGAATAAAGGTGTCGATAAACATTCTAGAGGAGTCTGTCGGTAAAACGAAAAAACGTAAAGAAAAAGAACCCCCACCAGAATTAAGGACAGAGGACATGTTACAGTATTTGGAGGTAGGTATCAAGTAGTCCGTGAGACAAATAATCTAGATCAGGGAATTTAGATAAAGAGTGAAGGTAACATATTAGTATTCCCTAAACTAAATCCAGTATAGACTTACCAGATCACCAAAAGAGGTGAGAGAAGTTAAAGTCAGACTTAAACCGTTATTCCTCAAGTACCAGACTCGGTGTCAGTCGAGGACCAGAACAAAAACGACTGCCATATCTCGAAGAGGTAGAAACCGACGTTTCTTATACTAGTTAGACTAAAGCTACAGCTGGTAGACGACTACAGGTACATATCTCAGAACACAACAACCTTTTCCCACAAACGATACTGGTCACGCAAGAGAACCGTCTTGAGATAATCGGAAACGGGACGAAGTAAGACATGAGGTTCCGGTTTAAACAGGCAATGAGGTCCACAAAGAACTGAAGGATGAAACGTAAGGTCAGGGACATTACTTTTCCTGTAGAAAAAATCCACAATCAGGAACTTCCAGAACATCCAGAAGTATCTTGACAAGTTGCAGTCGAAGAAGTCGCAATGACCAACCCCGTATCTGAACCTAATGGTACCATAACTTACAAAACGGAACCTTTACTTGTCTCTAGGAAGACAGTAAAAACTCTAACGTAGGTTCATGACGTAAAGACTGAGAAAACAACTGGTACTACCGATGAGGTAAAGAAGATTCCCTAAGGACAGGTGTCATCATCTATATTACCAGTAGACTGAATTTAAGTGGGTAAGGTCAGGTAGAATCAAGTGACTAAGGATCTTCCAGCTACAAGTGAGAACAGTAGAGGAGAAACTGGTGAAGGTTAAACGGAACTCAAAAAGGTAACGACGGACCATTTATTCAAGAAGACATGGTAAGAAGACCTAAGGTATATATACACAAGGTCAAGGTCAACGGTCAAGTCAGTGAGTCAGCACAGGCTGAGAAACGCTGGGGTACTTAACGTCGTGGGGTCCGGAGGGACAGGTAGTGGTAGAGGGTCTCAAGTGAGTCTGAGTGCAGGTAGTTTAGGCACTACGGTAGGTCGGTAGAGTAGGAGACAACAGGGGAAGAGGAGGACGGGGGTTAGGGAGGGTCGTAGTCTCAGAAAAGGTTACTCAGTCGAGAAGAGTACTCCACCGGTTTCATGACCTCAAAGTCGAAGTCGTAGTAAAGAAGGTTATATACACAATCTTATACTATAAATAGAAAGAGAAATACTGAGTAAAGTGAGACATATTATCCAAGTACGTGGAGTCGTCTTGACTGAGTTTACTCAAGGAAAAATACAGACTCATTATAAGGTAACACGAATACATGATGTTGAAGAAATAGGTAAGTAGACAGTTACCTGTAGATCCACCGAAGGTACAAGATCGATAACATTTATTACGACGTCACTTGTTAACTTATGTACACAGAAAAAACTGAGAACAAAGGAGTCCCATTTACGGATCGTCACCCTAACGACCCAGTGTCCCACCAAAATAAAGATCAAAAAAAATTTCCTTAGAGGTATGGCAGAAAGTATCACCGATATAGTCAAATGTAAGGGTGGTTGTCACGTTCTCACAAAGAAAGAGAGGAGTGGGACAGGTCGTAAATAACAAACATTTGAAAAACTACTACCGATAAGACAGACCACACTACACTATAGAGTAACATCAAAACTAAACGTAAAGAGATCATTCCTCGCTACAACTCATAGAAAAGTACACAAACAATCGGTAGACATACAGAAGAAACCTCTTTACATACAAATCCAGAAAAGGGGTGAAAAACTAACCCGAGAAACAAAAAGAACGCAACTCAACATATTCGACAAACATATAAAACCTTTAATTAGGAAACAGTGAACAAAGTAAACGATAATAAAAGGGACAGAAAAGTGGAACGAATATCAAAGGAAACGACACGTTTTGAAAATTCAAATTAGCACAGGGTGAACAAATGAAAACAAAAATAAAGGTAATGAGATCCTCCACCCTGTATCTCCTAGAACGAAACTAAATACAGTAACTCAAAAGACGGATACAAAAGGAGATTCTCAAAATATCAAAGACTAGAATGTAAATCCAAAATTAGGTAAAACTCAAATAGAAACACATACCATAATCCTTCACAAGATTAAAGTAAGAATATACATCGACAGGTTAAAAGGGTCCTGGTAAATAACTTCTCAGACAGAAACGGGGTAACATATAAGAACGGAGGAAACAGTTTTTATTCCATTGGTATCCACGTACCCAAATAAGGACCCGAAAGATAGAACAATGTAACCAGATATAAAGAAAAAAACACGGCCATGGTCTGACAGAACTACTGACATCGAAACAGCATATTAGACTTCAGTCCTTCCAACTAAGGAGGTCGAGGTAAGAAGAAAACGTTCTGACTAAACCGATAAGTTCCGTACCTATAGAAATTCCCCTGAATAACAGATGGTATCTCACCCTCCTCTTCATTTCTGCGTACAGTTGTTTTCACGAACACCTTCGAATAAATAGTCGAGGTTTGACTTCTGTGAAATTCACAGGACGGTCCGAAGAGACAGGTACCCTAAGAGGTCCGTTCCTATGACCTCACCCAACGGTAAAGGAGGGGGTCCCATAGAAGGATTGGGTCCCTAACTTGGATGTAGAGAATACAGAGGACATAACCGTCCACCCAAGAATTGGTGATCGTGGTGAACCCTTTAGGTTCACAGGTAGTGATCCTCCAACCTATTTCTTAGACACCACACAAGTATTACCTTGTGTCGGATGGTTATCTTTCCTTATTTAAATATTATGATCATCTCGTACTTACTTGAAGTTTTGTCAGACAATTTACTTCTTTTAATCTGTCTTTCTTTATTCTCATATACTAAATTAAACAAACTTCGATTAGATACCACTCCTTTTACTCTTGTCATCGACGGAGTACTTACTCCGGTTCCTACTGTAATAGACCTTTACCTATACTTTTAAGATGTTCCCTACTACCCTGACAGGATATAGAACTAACTCCACCTCTAATAAGTCAAACGAATGATTATCTGATTTTGAGTGGTTTGACATGTGAACCTTGGATTTATAATATCATAAATACTTAATACGTAATTTGATTCTAAATTTATATAATTTTTATATCACCATCGTCACCCTGATTTTTACTTTTTCTGGTTCTCGATAAAACTTTGATTTTAACTGTTATTAAACATTCGGTGACTTACGGTCACCTTCTTCTTTCTCTTTTACTGTTCATCCACACTTTTATTTAAAGGATCATCGTAATTCTTTGGTTCAGTTGGTCGCATCAACAATCTACGTCTAAAATCAACACAGTTCCGACACTTTTATTCTGTGTTTACAAACAAGAGATGTAGACGTAGAGACGAGAACGGGACCTTAATCCAAGTAGACATGGTAAAAAGATCTAAGGTACACACACTCAATTATATACTATAACCAAAAAGAGAAAGACTGAATGAAGTGAGGCATACTGTCCGAGAGCCAGGTAGGTATAGAACTACTTAACTCTCCCATCGTAACTGTATATATATATATTTTGGTACCCATTCTATCACCCTTCGACGACATATCGTGTCTCTCCAGTCGACCCCCGAGACACTACTGGACCTCCTCACGTTACCGCACACCCCACCCTCCTGTCAAGTTCTTCCTCCCTTATATACATATGTACACCGACTGACTGAAACCACATGTCGTCTTTGATTGTCTTGTGACATTTCGTTCATATAAGATCATTTTTTTTTTTATCCTGTTTCGAAATTGACTGTATTTTATCATTTTTACTTTTCGTAAATTCTAAATAAAGAAAAAGAAGAGAGACGTAAAATTAAGTTTCCTGATTTACAATCAATAATTGGAGTCTACCCTTATCACTAACTCAACCTAGAGACCACACTTGTTCTCCTGACTACCCTGACTTCGAATAAACGATTTACCTTTTTTATATATATTAATTTTGGCTGAGACGACATAAGGACCTGGTCACACACTCCGTTTATTTAAGTCGTTAATCACAACAAATGAGACGTAACTTGTCTTCTATAAAGAATTACAAAGTTTCGAAAACGGACGACACTTGTAATCGTACCAGTAGTTATGTGAACTTGACTAAATTTCTTATCAATTTAAATCAATTCGACGTTTGACGAAAATTTTCGACAATATGAGTCATGGTGGTAAAACTTTTATTTCCCCAACGATATCTCTTAGACTTATTAATAAAAACCTCAAATAAATTATGCTTGTCTGTCCTAGACTTAGTGACGACACTATTAGGGTGACCAATATATCGAGGTCCCAAAAAGGGACATGAGAGAGGAGAGGAGAGGAGAGGGGGTTGGAAAAGGAAGGGGAAAGAGAAAAGATTCTGGGAAAAGAGAGAATGACTGAAATATCTATTATAGGTCAAGATGTATGATGGATATACGACTATTGAGAGTTTAAACATGTATAAACATGTATGTAAACAGGTGGGGGGAGTTGGTTTAGGGTCTAAATATAGAGTATAATAGGTCACGATTCATCGAAGTCAACACAGGGTGAGAAACACTGGATACCTGACATATCGGGCGGTCCGAGGAGACGAGTACCGTAAGAGATCCGTTCTTATGACCTCACTCAACGGTACGGGAAGAGGTCCCCTAGAAGGACTGGGTCCCTAACTTGGCTGTAGAGAATGTAGAGGACGTAACCGGTCGTCCAAGAAATGGTGATCTCGGTGGACCCTTCGGGATATAATAGGGACCGACTTCGTTAAGTCTCCAAACGTCGGAGTTTCTTTGACTGACGTAGATAACAGATACCTCAAGTACAATCAGATGTCTAAAGTCAGACCTTTACCAAACTTGGAGACTAATATATGCTATACTAGGATAAAGAGAGATGGAAAAGTTTGGAAAGGTTCTAAAAGGAACCCTTCGATGTCATTTTAATTTTTTTTTTTTTTCTAACATGAAGAGAGGACTGGTTGAGACGGACCTCTGGGACTAAAGAATCGACTGACATAAATTAGTAGTCATAATGATGATCGAAAAATAAACACTGGAACCATCAAATGATAAAATTAATTACTTAAAAATACACATAGACACGGGACTCCGTTGAATTTCGTTTCCCGTGTCAAAGACTCGGAAACGTTTATTTAAGTATTTGTGTTTTCGGTAAAAGTCGGTCCGATTATTTTTGTGTGTCTGCAATTAATTGAGACTAGGTATCAAGTCCGCTTGTGAGAGAAGTATAGCTGGGACACTTCAGAGACCACTTTGTAAAATTTGATTCTCGGTTCGTTTCAAAATGTGTGAAAACAACCTTCGACTACAAAGCAAGTCCAAATATTCTTTCGACTCTTCTCTTTTACCTAAATTTACCTTCCTCACTTTCAGTGCGGAACAGATAGACCTTTCAAGAAAACCGCGAAGATGTTTCTTGGTACTAAGCACGAAAGTGTTTTGGTGAGTACTTTCTTTCTCAGTATCGAAGATGTTTAAAGGGCAATATTTGAGCTCTTTATGGGGTAAAAACCACAGTCGAACTCTCGTTTACCAAAACTCTTTAGTTTTTCCTTTTAAGGAATACGGTAATTAAACTTGAAAGTGACTTCTTAGACCGACCTTACCTACTTTGCACTCTCCAAGAAAAAAGAAGGGTAAAATGATTTTGGATTCATTTTACTGTCCAAAATCCTTCTGTCGATTCAACGGACCTCTAATTTTAAATAACAGAGTTTATATCACAGTGTACTGGATCTCCGTAATAATTTAGGACTCCTATTTAGTTTCTGGTTCTTCCATTTTCGACGGTGAGTTCTTATTTGAGAAGAAACTTGAACGTCTCTTAAAGAGAACAACCAGTAGACAGTAAATGAACCACACCATGAATTCGTGTGAAGAAGTAAAGAGAGTTCGAAGAGTGAACACTTCACTTTAATTATTATCGTGGAAAGAATACCCCAACAACCCTTCTAATTTACTCTATTTTAGACATTTTATGAACCTTTGTTCAGACTGTATACCACAGTCTATTTATTGAAGTGGAAACACGGAATGAAGTCTTGAATTCAAGGAAATTTTTACAAACAACGAACTTCTATAGTCGAATCTAAAATTACAACAATAAGATAGTCAGTCCTAAAAACACAATCGTTTACCATCTTCTGGGTTAAGTTTGAGCGATTTTGTGTTTTTTCCTTCACATAATCGACTATCGACTTTTTAGGTCCCTATTGGAACCAGGACCGAACTAGAACATCAAGATTTCTACGTCTGTCTTACCTCAAAAAGAACCTTCAAAGAGAACACGGCACATCCGAAAGAAGAGTCGAGGGACCCCCAAGTTCCGGGAATAAAGAACAGAGTTTCGAACACCGTTGTGTCATCTACGTGCTAGTCCCAACGACGGGATTGAAGAAAGAAAAAGTGAGACGTTTGGGAGAGAGAAGAGGAGCTCAGATTTAGGAGAATTACCGTAAAGAGAGTCGAGGAAGATGAGATCTCTAGTGAAATCTAAGAGAGACAAAAATAAAAAAAGGACAACCGAAGGTCGGACAGAAAGAAAGATTCTTCCGACGATCCGAGAAGTACCGAAGTAGTCGAGAACGTCGGGTCGAATTCCCGGGACGGGGGTTGTCGACCGGGCGTCAGGGAAGAAAAGTCCTTACATTACATATACAGTTGTCCAAATTCTGTCATTGGTAGATTAGGAGCATTCAAGGTTAAAAGTAGAC
This sequence comes from Capra ibex, assembly GCA_006410555.1. NCBI lineage: Eukaryota > Metazoa > Chordata > Mammalia > Artiodactyla > Bovidae > Capra > Capra ibex. Next base: position 85,200,531 of record SJYO01041852.1, read on the forward strand.
AATTTAGTAAAATTTATGCATTTTGGTTGTACAAGAAATTAAAATATGATGTTTAAGAATAAAGGTTTTTTTTACAAGAGGTCCCCTTCAAACTTTTTGTTTCGTTTTTCTTTCTATTTAGTCTCTCGTGTTTCTGCTTTTACGGATGTCAGGATGACATGACCTTTTCCCTTCCCGATGGGTAAGGTCATGAGAACGGACCTCTTAAGGTACCTATCTCTTCGGACCGGTCGATGTCAGGTACGCTAACGTTTCTCAACCCGTACTCATTTACTGATTGTCAGGAGGAAGGACCTCTTGACGACAACGGAAGAACTAAACCAACGAAGAAAAGAAGAAGAAAGGACGGCTTGGAGGACGGAAGGAAAGAACAAGGGGATGCAGAGACAGAACGATAAACACGAACATATACATAGATTTACTAGGATATTTCAAGAGGAAGATGTGAGACCGATAAACGAAAGTCAAAAGAGAAGACCTAGTGGGTCTTACAGAAAGACTGAGATCTATAATCACAAGAGTATTTAGTCAGTAGTCTGTAGAAGTAGATATCAGTGAAGGTTTCAATAAAGTAGATCAGGATACCGAAATTTAGGGTGGATATACCACTACTGAAATCGAATTAAGTGGAACTTAAAGTCAGTGTATATAAGTTCATGATGAACCGTAAAGACTAATCTACGGTTTTTCCGTACGGTTTTCCCTCGACTAAAAACAATACAGGACTAAACGAGATTATCGAATCAACCATTTCTTAGGTGGACGTCACGTCCTCTGGGGTCAAACTAAGGACCCATCCCTTCTAGCGATCTCTTCTCTATCCGATAGGTGAGGTCATAAGAACCCGAAGGGACCACCAAGTCGACCATTTATTAGAAAGACGTTACACCTTCTGGACCTAAACTGGGGACCCAATCCCTCTAGGGGACCTCTTCCTTTTCCGATGGGTGAGGTCACAAGACCGGATCTTTTAAGGTACTTGACATATCAGGTGCCCCAGTGTTTCTCAGTCTGCACTGACTCACTGAAAGTGAAAGGCGAAACGAGATTAACAGAGAAAAGGTAGTGTCGTTTACCGTCGAGATAGGAAGTCAATGAGTCCAGGTTATTTATTTATTTGAAGAAACCACAGTAGGAGAGACGATAAAGAAAACGTGATACGTAGATTTGGTAGTCGTTCAAAATAAAAGAGATAGAAGTTTTCCGAAGGTCTTCAGATTGAGGAAAAGTGACGACTGACGATGATGGGATTAGTGTCCAAACAACGACGACAACAGAAATCAGTGATTCACTATCTAACAACGAACACACTAATAGTGTCCGAGAGACGAATATGTGAACAGGAAGGTACCACCAGAGTCACTAAGAACATTTTACAATAACTAGGAAAATTGCCAGTGTTGAGAGGAACTTTGAGGAGTCTCGAAGAGTGAATTTGTCTTATTTGGGGGGTCAAAAATAATAGTGGGGTTTGGGGACGAGGTTATTTTGGACGGAGGGGTTGGGTTTGGAGAGACTGGAGTAGATGATAAAAGATTAAGGAAATCAGATAAGATCGTTCTTTGAGACGGATAACTAAAGTCACCAGAGGCTCTGTCGTCGATTTAAAACGTGAACCTGTGGGAGGACTCTCATGTAGTGCCCGGTAAAGGATACGGGCACAACAATAACGACAAGTCAGCTATTCAGCAAAGGTCGAGGGTACCTGACGTACGTCGTACGGTCGGAGGAGACAGGAGGTGAGAGAGGGTCTCAAACGAGTCTAAGTATAGGCAACTCAACCACTACGATAGATTGGTGGAGTTGGAGACGGTGGGAGAAGAGGAAAACGGAAGTTAGAAAGGGTCGTAGTCCCAGAAAAGATTACTCAGTCGGGAAGTGTAGTCCACCGGTTTTATAACCTCGAAGTCGAAACCGCAGTCAGAAAGGTTACTTATAAGTCCCAACTAAAGGAAATCGTAACCGACCAAACTGAAGGAACGTCAGGTTCTCTAAGAGTTCTTAGAAGAGGTCGTGGTGTTAGACATTCGTAGTTAAGAAACCACGGAAGTTTTTTAAAGTTTCTTGAGTCGAAAGAAATACCAGGTTGAGTGTAGACATGTACCGATGACCTTTTTGGTATCGAAACTGATATACCTGGAAACAACCGTTTCACCACAGAGACGAAAAATTATACGACAGATTTAAACAGTATCGAAAGGAAGGTTCGTAGATCACAGAAAATTAAAGTACCAACGTCAATGGTAGACGTCACTAAAACCTCGGGCAAGGTTATTCAACACGAGTTGGGGTGTCTACGGGTCCGAGACGGAGGACCACGGTCAAAGGACTTCTAAAGACAGAAGGGAGAATAGAAAGAATGAAAACAACCCAACATAATGGACGGAGAGGTTTCTTTTTGATAAGGAACCAGGGTAAACTAATAAAAAAATGGGGTCTCATTAAAGACGGATGAACCAGGAAATTATAAAGAGGGAAGTGAGGCAAATCTTTTGTATGATAATAGCAACATGAAAGTCCGTCAGACAAACATTTTTATCAATAATATGTTAATATCAGTATTTTTTCGTTTTAGCACAAAGATAATGAGACTAGGGGCGTAAGACTTCTTTGACACGTAACAGACCTTAAGGAAGGTCTAACCGGATTCCCTTTAAATCCTACCAGTCTCAACCCTCAGATCTTAGTTACGGAAAGGAAAAGGAAAAGAGACTGTGTAATACTGTTACGGGTGAATGATGATGACGGGGTTTCACCGTCCATATTGTGCCTACGATTGACTTCCGTAATAACAAGAAGACCTCGACGGTTATGGGTTTCGGTTCCTTCGGTTGCAAAGATGGGGGTAAGGGACTACAAATTATAGTTCCTGTGACCTCCACAACGGTAGTGTCGGTTTTAAGAGTGATAAGTGAGAACGACAATGTCGAAAGTTACAGGACCACTGAAATACCTGAGACGAAACAAAAACGTTGAGTTAGGATAATTAGGACCCACAATTCACTGGTAAAGACACTCTTTGTGGTACGTGTGTAAGTGTGTACGTAGTACGCACGTAAACAAATAAGGCTGTCCCCGGGTGATTCGTGGTTTGTGATGTATTCGGGACCCCTGTGTAGTCACTCGTTTCGTCTACTTCGGGAACGGGAGCACCTCGAATGGAAGATCGTCGGTTCCATCTGTCGTTACGTTTGTTCAATGACAATTACGAACAACATTAAAGTCCACTAGCACGACACTTCTTTTTCTTTTGTTTCCACTCTCTGTGGATGTGACCTTAGGATTTTGTTGATAAAAGTCGGAAAAGAACTGAGAGTTCGGTTATATATGTAGTTTGAGATACACATGTACACACATACGATTCAACGACGTACAGGCTGAGAAACGTCGGGGTACCAACGTACCTGACATCGGGCGGTCCGAGGAGACAGGTACCCTAAGAGGTCCGTTCTTGACTTACTCGACGGTACGGGAAGAGGTCCCCTATAAGACCTGGGTCCCTGACTTGGACGTAGAAAATACAGAGGGTATAACCGACCAAGAAACAGTGATCGAGGTGGACCCTTCGGGTAGTTTGGGATATCCTAGTTAATTTCTTCGAAGAATACGTCAACGTTAGTCACTTCCGTAATCTGGGACTGTTCTATATCAGAACATCTTTGGTTTTCCGAATTTTCAACGGAGTCTGGTTGTAAACTCTTCAGTACCCTTTGTACGTTAGCATAAAAGATTCTATCAGAAATGACTTAGGTTCACTGTCTTCCTGGTTTTTATCCAATCTCATGTCCACCTCAACAAATTCAGAGGGGTGACAGAAAGTATATTTTCACTTTTACTGAAACCTACTTTGTTGAACCTGTCTCGAGCTTCGTCTCAACAAATGGACCTAAATCCTCGAGTCGACACTCCCGAAAATTTCCGGAACCCGATACTCTCCCTTGCACCGTCACTGATTCGAGCCGTCGGATCATACCTCTCTCTCCCGTGAAACCAGAAGTGACCCCTCGGTTCAGGTCGGACCCTCCACTTGAGTCATGTGAGACGTCCTAAGACGTAATCAGAGAAAGTAGAGGATACCGACTCTAAATCTGTACGACGGGTCGACTCTGGATTACCCTACCTGTATTCTGGACTCTGTTTAGGCAGTTATTGGTTTGTTGACTAAGACTCCACGAAAGATGGTAGTGCAGAAACCTTCTTCTCTTCCACTTCGGTCTTTTTGTGAGACTCAACTCCAAAAGAAAAGAAACATAAAAAATGAGAAATACAAATACGTGATAATTATACTTTAATAAGAAGTCCCCCTTGATGAACACATCGTTAATTATAAATGAAAGATTTTGACATTCTTAAGTATTTGAGTCGTAACAGTCCGGTCTGGGTGAGTAACATTGTTTACCCTCTAAGGTAAGAGTTACCAGTATTAAACCGTTGTCGTTTTTTTTTTTTTTTTTTTCCAAACTAGAACGTATATCTTTTCCCTCAATTTACATATGTCAGAACTTTTATCAATGTAGTATAAAAAACTGTAGAATTTCTTCTTAAATTTCGATTCGGGGTTGTGAAACGATAGAGTACTCTTCTCGGTCAAGTAACCTTTTCTGGGACTACGACCCTTTCTAACTTCCGTCCTCCTCTTCCGTCACCGTCTGCTACTCCATCAACTTACCATAGTAACTGAGTTACCTGTACTCAAACTCATTTGAGACCCTCTATCACTTCCTGTCCCTTCGGACCGTACGACGTCAGGTACCCCAGTGTTTCTCAGTTGGTGCTGAATCGTTGATTCCTTGTTTTTGTGTTTCTTAAAATTTTTAATTAACTAAACTGAGAAGGTACTTTCTTAAAAATTCTATTATATCACTATAATTAAGAGATGGTCTTTCCTTATCAAATTTTTCCCATGATCTTCGGTGATTGCAAAAAAAAAAAAAAAAGAAGTTGTTCATTCTAGTACAATCGAGTATCTCTCCGTCCTAACACACCACCAATGACCGTGTCTGACCACAACCTAAAGTACCAGACTTTGGAGTGGGTAAAGAATGGTTGGTACCCTGGTCCCTATTCGAAGAATTAGAGACACACGAAGTAAAAAGGTTTACGTTTTGTCTCTATTATTCATGGATGGATTATTACAAGAATATGTAATTTTCTTAATAGTCTGTTTTACATGGATCCTTTAACAATTTATTTATTATGATGACACTAATAATTAGTAATGTAATCGAAATAATGAGTATATCATACTGTATTTTCACTGAGAAGAGGACTTTGGTGTCCTGAGTTATTGTATTTCTTTTATTCGAATCTCTGTTTGTCTTCCTTTAGAACATATAGTTCTTGTGATTACTCCCCTGAAGGGACCACCAGGACACCAATTCTGAAACTAAATGTTACCTACCCTACACCCAAACTAGGGACCAGTCCCTGGATTCTAGGGTGGACGGAGGACCGTTTTTAGGTTTTTTGTTTGTCTTCGTTATAACATTGTTTAAGTTGTTTCTGAAACTTTTATCAGATATAATTTTTTTTTTTTCCTCAATTACTTATTCTTCCTACATCTCCCTATTAAGGGATTTAGAGAACGAAATAATTTATATTCCGAAATAGAATTTCCCAAGTTTTCTATTAAACCACTCTTTTACTACAATATCCTGAGGAACCCTTTCTGAATTAAACAGGGGTCAAAAGAGAAACTCTACGTTCAATTACTGTCAAGATAAAACATGGATGATTTAATTCAAACACTTCTTTACGAAAGAACATAACCGTAGCTTACCGAAGAAGGTCATGAGGATTTAGAAATATTGACTTGTCTTAAGATTCCAGACAATCAATTATAATGAAGTTTCTCTAGGTAAAAGATAAGGTGTAAAGACCAAGATTTACACCGATATATCAGACAGATTTCTGTGAGGATTAAGTCTAAGTCTCTCTTTAGCGATTTTTAATATCTCACTCGTGGATGACAGTAACTCAAGGAACGTACGTAAAATGTCTTTGCATAAATTAAGGATGTTGCCGTGAAACTCTATGGATGACAATAAGAACCTTATACCCCTTGGATGCATCGAACGGGTTGGAGTGGTTTTATCTTCTATTACAGACAATAAAACTCACTTACCCGAACAATAATATTTATGTCACGTTGAAGTTCCTGCCAATAAGTTTCTCGTATCTAAAGAACTAAGTTTTTGAAAGTAAAGTAATGAATCATTGACACAAATAAACCGTTCGGTAATTGTAAAAACTAGAAACGAAAGATGACATAATTTACTCCGTTTCTGGTCGACGGATGAAGTTTCTTAACAATACTCCTAATTCACTCTACTACTCATCTTTTGGGAAGTCTTAGTCTGTCGAGACCAAAGTTTAGGGACGAAATTGTGAATCCTTGAACCGGTTGAATAGAGTTGAGAAAAACAGATTGACAAGACTAGTCGTTTTGACCCACTTAACACGGACGCAAAATTCCTTGTCAAAGACTCCATATTATTACACATATTACTTGGATTGGGTTCGTCATCTTGAAGTATCTACTAACACCAATTATATATAAAATATTGAATTTTGTAAAATATGTACATTAAGATCCCCTAAATTACATAAGTATTGAGACATTAATAACTTTTACATTTAAACTTTTACACCCTGTAAAAACTTGTGTACAGTTTTTATTTTTTTTTACTTTAAGAGGGATATAAAACACGTATTTTTTGATCTTCTGAAAAATTTTCTCAGATTTGTGATTTTATGTATTAAACGTATGTTCTGGGTGAAATGAATTCAGAACGTTTACCTTTCCAACACACTGGATAACGGTCCTACTCAATGGTATAAACTATTTCAGATCAAATATTAACTTTTATCTTTCACATTTGTCTTTATGTTTAGTCCGACCACAATCTAAACACTGTTACAACTTTTAACCGGAAGGGACCACCGAGTCCACCATATCTTAGACAGAGTCACGTCCTCTAGACCCCAGATAGGGACCCAACCCTTCTAGGGGACCTCTTCCTTTACCGTTGGGAGTGATCATGAGAACGGACCTCTTAGGGTACCTGTCTCCTCGGACTACCCGATGTCAGGTCCCCCAGCGTCTCGATCTGTGCTGACTCGTTGATTGTGCAAGTGAAGGTGAAAGTGAAAAAAGAAAGTATTTAATTAAGAGAGGTAAAAGGAATAGTCGTTCTCAACAAGGACCCATGTGTCGACGGGTGGATCTTGACGGTAGAGGGGGAGGAACACAATTATCGAACCGTGTACTGCTACAGGGATGGTCACCATGTGTTCGTCTTCACTCCCACGGTGAAAGTCAGAACAGGAATTTCGCGACGCGAACGTGAAAAAGACTGAGGGAGGGGGAAGGGAGACGCCGTACCACTGGTGGTTTGGTATAAACGTTCTAAGTAAAATTCTATCGTTCCAGTGAAGAAGTAAGACCTTTCGTAAGACCTTACCTCGACGGGATACAAGGACCTGACAAAGTACCTTCCCTGAATTACAGAGGGAATAAATTCGGTACTTCGACCCCAGACATCGAAGTTGAAACGGTATTGATCCTGTGTCAATTTCAGTCTTGTAACCACTGATCCGAAAGAGAACAAGAACCGGAAAGAGACTCTCCGTACTCAGGATAGATTCACTTTAAATGGTTCATCTAGTTAATAATAAAAAAATAACCTCATATCAATAAGATGTTACGACACAATGATAGACGGTATATCGTTTCACTTAGTTGGTACGTATTGTATATATATGGGGAAAAGGAACCTAAAGGAAGGATACATCCAGTGGTGTCTCGTAACCCATCCCAAGGAATACGACATATCATCCAAGAGTCATCAATAGATAAAATATGGATCATAGTTATCACATATATACAGTTAGAGTTAGAGGGTTAAGTAGAGTGACGAGGTAAGGGCAAACCATAGGTGTGTAAACAAGAGATGTAGACAAAGAGATAGTTTCGTATTCGTTAATGTGACCTTTTTTCGTAATTATAATGTAAATTGTTTCCACTTTATTTCTAAAAATAACTTAATAAACTGTCGGATTTAAAAGAAGGAGTTTTGTACTCCTAGGTTTTGAACGATAGTTGTTATTCGACATCAAGGTTTCGTGCATTGTCAAGGTAATAACTTTTATAATAGAAATAGAATAGAGTCAATGAGGTTCCACCTAAAATTATCGTAATAAGACCATTAAAGTCGGAACATAGTCGACCCTTCTTGAATGTCAGTCACTAATTATACGTTCATTAAACTCTTCAACGAAGGAATTTACAAAATGTCGGAACCTGGAAGACAAAGAAAGAAAGAATTTTACAAATAAATAAACCGACGTGACCCAGAATTCACGTCGTGACCGTAAAAGGTAGAAAAACACCGTACACCCTAGAAATCAACGTCGGACCCCCAGACCAAGGGACTGGTCCCTAGGTTGGTCCCGGGGGACGTAAACCTTGGGTCTCAGAATCGGTGACTTGGTGATCCCTTCAGGACTTGGAAAAGAGAAATATTTTCTAATACCGATAAAGACGGGGGTCGTCTTTTTTTTCATAAACGAGTTATTTACAAAACTCTTTCTCAAGAACTTATTTACTACATCTTTACAATAGTTACGTTACCTACTAACAATTTATAAGTCATAGTTACCCTTCTCTTTTAAGGATTAAAGATGCGATTTTTTATTTTCTATGAAAGATAAAACGGCGACAAAGGGTTTTACGAAATTCTGCGGACGAAATGTCAAACGTTGTAATCAATTCTCATTGAAGACCCCTTCCATATATTACTTTTTCTATCATGTATCAGTTAATTGCATTTAATTACTAGTGTTTATTACTAAATTTATTACCCCCGACCTTAGTCAACACACGAAAGAATCACCACTACCTTCCGTGAGTTTGTCACTATAGACATAGGTATTCTCTTTCCTTATACGAAACGTGTGTCCTAGCAGATATAATACATGTTTTCTCTATTGATTACTCTTGTACGACATATCGTGTCTCTTATCATGAATTTCGTGACACCACTGAACTTACCCTTTTTTTAGGTTTCCCTCCCATAAATACTTGTACATACCGACTAAGTAAAAAGACATGTCATCTTTGATCGTGTTGTAACATTTCGTTGGTATGAGGTTACTCTTTCCTTTATACTTCATAGTTCAGGAATGTACATTAAAAATTTTTAATTTCTCGGGTAGAAGGAGAAGTAGTGTCTCGGTCGTGGAAACTTCCTTTGTTTGGAGATTGAACTAGTGAAAAAGTCTTACGTCTAGTGTCATACAGGGTTGGGTCGGAGTCTACCAGTCGGCTTAGGATTCAAGGCACCGGAGTAGAGTCCCATATACGAGTCTTAAACGTCTAAAAGACCTCCGACCCTCGTCCGTTATAGACTCGGATGGTCTTCCGACGGAAGGTAGAAACATCGTGGTCGTCAAGTTTAATTCTCAAGTTTCGTAGTATGTAGTTTCGTTTCTGAGGATCTTACGACACCAAAAGTCCCGTTTTACTTGTGGTACCAATATAAAAATCCCCACTAAAAAGTAGGGTTGAGAGTTATAACTCAACCTTTCAAAAAGTCACATTAATCAAAGGAAATGTTAGGACTCCTTAGACTCCTGAGGTGTCCGAAATAGTCTGACGGTGTCGTGTTTTACAGATTCTTTGGGACTAGGTCTCAAAACCCTGACCATCCAAAACCGACCCCGGGTTACGAGGTAAGTTAATCCGAACTCTGTTCTCGACTTAAGATGAAGATCGTCCCTTGGTCGGGACATTCTCAGTTTATCCTGAAACCTCAAGTCATCAAAGAGTCCAGGAGTCCAGGAATTAAATTGTACGAAAGTTAGGGACAGAGGGACTGTTGTGTGTGTAAGTGACATCTTGTGAGTTGAGGTGTTCGTCGAAATTTTTTGGAACAACATGTGTAACTTAAAGAGTGGTAATATTCACCAACTATAATACAAGCTTTTTGATTCAAAACATATTTATGTCTAAGTTGTGATAAACTATCCCTTTTACCAGTTTACAGATTAACTACCTAGATGGTCACTCTATCGACACACAGTCAAAATCCGAAAGAAGAAATAAGAGGACAACAGAAGACTCTTTAATCACGACAGAAGTACTTAACACAACTATCCCCGTGTAAAATCCGTTTTCTTTGAGTTGATGACACAAAATGTTCGTGAACCCCTTGTAATTTTGAAACAAATACGAAACAACTTGTCAAAGACAGTAAATATTTAGGTGACTACAAACTTTTGAAATTAAATATGTATAAATTTACCAAACAAGTAGATTTTAAACAAACACTTTTAGATAAGTTTCAGTTCCGACAAATATATAAAAAAAGTATAGGAAACGGAAGGTCATTCTACGTCGGAATAAAGTGCAAGAAAGTCAAGTCAAGTCAAGTCAGCGAGTCAACACAGACTGAGAAACGCTGAGGTGCCTGTGGTCCGAAGGAACAGGTAGTGGTTGAGGACCTCGAATGAGTTTGAGTACAGGTAGCTCCGTCACTACGGTAGGTGGTAGAGTAGGAGACAGTAGGGGAAAAGGAGGACGGAAGTTAGTAAGGGTCGCAGTCCCAAAAAAGTTTACTCAGTTAAGAAGCATAGTCCACCAGTTTCATAACCTCAAAGTCGAAGTCGTTGTCAGGAAGGTCACTTATAAGTCCCGACTAAAGGAAATACTACCTGACCATCGTGAAGAAACGACAGGTTCCCTGAGAATTCTCAGAAGAGGTTGTGATGTCAAGTTTTCGTAGTTAAGAAGTCACGAGTCGAAAGAAATATCAGGTTGAGAGTGTAGGTATGTACTGATGACCTTTTGGTTTCGAAACTGATCTGTCTCGAAACAACCGTTTCATTACAGAGACAAAAATTATACGAAAGATCCAACCAGTATTGAAAAGAGGGTTCCTCGTTCGTAGAAAATTAAAGGACCGACGTCAATGGTAGACATCACTAAAACCTCGGGCGCTTTTATCAGACAGTGACAAAGGTGACAAAGGGGTAGATAAACTGTACTTCACTACCCCGGTCTACAGTACTAGAATCAAAAGACTTACAACTCCAAATTCGGTTGAAAAAGTGAGAGGAGAAAGTGAAAATAGTTCTCCAAGTAATCAAAAAGAAGGGAAAGACGGTACACTATAGTAGACGTATAGACTCCAATAACTATAAAGAGGACCGTTAGAACTAAGGTCGAACACGAAGTAGGTCTGGTCGTAAAGAGTACTACATGAGACGTATATTCAATTTATTCGTCCCACTGTTATATGTCGGAACTGCATAAGGAAAGGACTAAACCTTGGTCAACCAACAAGGTACAGGTCAAGATTTACAACCAAGAACTGGACGTATGCAGTGTAAGAAATTAAGGTCAATTTTAAGTCTTAAAGGTCACTTCACCTTAGTGATCTTCCTTCAGGATACCCCGACTCCTTTGGATCCAAGTTTACCCCAAAGGGACTATCGAGTCAACCATTTTTTTTTAGGTTGATGTTACGTCCTCTGGTATCAAAGTAGGGACCCAACCCTTCTGAGGGACCTGTTCCCTTTCCGATGGATGACATCATAAGACCGGACCTCTATCCTGAGATCTTGACTGGTCGACACACGAACTCTATAAACCGGTATAATGAATTAAGCTATAAAGAGTTGGACTGATGTTCAATCTTTGTGAGTCTTCGAAATTTTATACTAATGGGTCCAGAGGTATTTTATAACGACAGGGTCTAAACTCAAATTTATTAAAAAGTACTTAAGATCTGGAGGTATAAGAATAACAGAAAATTTTTAACACATAGATATCAAATATATATTATAACACAATCAAAGTCCACATATGGAAGTCTAATAAAAAGAAATATCCATGTTGTATGACATATGTCAAGGTGCACGATATATCCTTTGGAGCGACAGGTAGATAAGATATATATCACCACACATAGACAATTAGGTAGTGAAGATTAGACAGGGAGAGAGAGGGGAAGGGGTAAACCCTCGGTATTCAAACAAAAGGTACAGACACTCAGACAAAGACAAAATATTTATTTAAATAAACTTAAAAAAAAAAATCTAAAGTGTATAATCACTATAGTATACTATAAATAGAAAGAGACAGACTGAAGTGAACATATTATGAAAGATAATATATCCAGGTAGGTACGACGACGTTTACTGTTGTAAAGTAAGAAAAAATCTCGCCTCATTATAGGGGAATATACGTATATGTTACCTTAGAAGAAACAAGTACGTAGACAACTACCGGTAAATCTTACGAAGACACAGAACATCCGTAGGTGTAAGGGACCACCAAGTCTACCATTTTGTAGACGGACGTTACACCCTCTGGGCCCAAGATAGGGACCCAACTCTTCTAGTGGACCTCTTCCTTTACCGTTGGGTGAGGTCATGAGAACGGACCTCTTAGGGTGTCTGCCTCCTCGGACCATCCGATGTCAGGTATCCCAGCGTTTCTCAGCCTGTGCTGACTCACTGAAGTGAAGTGAAGTGTAAAAAACTTTCGAGGGAAACAACTAAGATCACTCGACAGTCTCAACTATCTAATAAACCCAAAGTCATACTAACTTTTCTTTTCATGATTTGAAGAAATATAGGACCCTAATAACACTTTTAGTTATCTTTATTGTATAAAATAGTAAATTTTGTATTTTATGATATTTTAATTACTACTAATCTTTGTTACTGTCTTCTAAAGACATAGAGAACTAGTCGTAACGGACACAAAGTCCCAGTCACATATTTCATTCTTTTCGGTGAAGTTTTATAGGTTTCTCGTTTCCAAAGAACAATAGTAATAATGACAAAACAAGGAAGTGAATGAACATTTAAGTACCGAATAAGTACTAAAGAGTATCTTGTTTACTGCTTTTATTCAAATATTACAACGAACTGATTCGTAAGTTACATTCTTTATAATAAAAACCTTACAAATGTATAGTCTTCACTAAAATTACAATAATACCCCAACTGTAAAACGAGTGGTACATTTGTAAAAGTATTACTTACTGAACCTAAAGAATTCTTTAAACTATTAGAACGAGTTGAGTACGTAGGAACAGAAAAAACAAAAACAAAAACGACCATAATCTCGTCCTTCTTATACGGGATATCCAATGACCGATGTATCCTAGTAAACTCCTCGACGGAACCCAGTCTCGGACACAATCTCAAAACCTTTGTGTACTAAGACACTCCCTCAAGTGGGTCCTCTTTCCCTCACGTCCTTCAGTCGAACCTGTTTTCTTCTCCGATTCGTTACAACACAAGAGTCCTCCTGAGATCGAAGTCAGACGAGGTATCCCTCGAACCCTTGTAGGTATCGTGGCGTCTTTCGTAGGTATCCGGGTGGACCTCTTGCCCTTGTTGGAACAGTCGGGTCACTATAAGTTTTAAAAAAAATTAAAACCAAACACGACCCAGACACAACGAGACGTATCCGAAAGAGATCAACACCGTTCGTCCCCGCTCAACGCCACCGAAGAGAACAACGTCCCGTGTTCGAGATCCCGTGCTCCCGAAGTCATCAACACCGTGTGTCCGAGTCATCAACGTCGAACACCCAAGATCTTGTGTCCGTCTACCAGTCTAAAACTCACTTCTGTTAGGAGACCTCTTGTCTCCGTCGACACGTGGTAACGTCAGTCTGAGTGATATCGACCTTACACATATAACCGACTATTTACTCTGGACCTTTCTTATGGGTGTCGTAAGACAAGGGACTAGGTTTATAACAGATGGGCAGACGGTAAAGTACAATTCTCAAAGTAATGGGACCAATAAATTCTCAGAAACCATTCTACTTTTATAGGTAACATAACCAATAACTATGGAATCGACAGTTCCCGTTTCTCTGTCAATAAATAACTCATGGATGGTCTATTACTAGTTACAGTTGTAGTAAGTGTTTATAAAAGAATGTATTAAGTTCCCTATGAAATCACCCTTTACGAATTATCAGATTCTAGTTTTATATGGATTCTTTCTATAAACTCCTTCTCCTCATTAAAGTTCCCTCTATTCTGATTTGAGAAACTCCTATACATGATTTACAATTATAGAAACACATAAAGGTCACGTTGTATTTTCGATAAGTCCGTTAGATATGATTTACGTAGTTATCTTTTTATCATGATCCCAACGTCCTAAAACAGACGAGTGTTAAAAAGGTTCTCAATCTCCTTTTTTCCTTGGGTTTTTCTCTCCCTAATCTAAGTCTGAATTGTTTTGTGCCTTTGGATATAAATTTTACCGTGACCTTGACGTTTTCCTGTCTTAAAGAGAAGGTACTAAAAAAAATTTGACTTTCAGATGACGATAAGACTCTATAAATAGGACTAACTACCGACTAAATTACGTTATGGGATGTTCAGTGGTTACCACAGTTATAAGACATCTAAGAAGACATTTGGTACCAATCTCGAAACGACTGAACTATTAGTGTCACCTTTTGTAAACAAGTAAAGGAATGTTAGAAGGTCCGTCTCACGGGTAGTCTAAAAGTAGTCGAAACGTTTGTGTAAGAAGACCGTACCTTGTACTAAAGTAATTTAACACGACCTTGAAAGAAGGCCCCAATGTGCTTTGTTTGACGTCCACACTCTAAAAAAAAAAAAGGTGAAGGGATGTGACGTGACAGTAGAAATATTTGAGGTCAGACGACAGATTAGTTTCCTTCGAAGTCTTTTAGGTGAAAAACGACAGTTGTTCAGGGAAATGGTTGTTTTTATCCGATTAAACATGGGATCCTCATAACTAAAAACTAGTAAAAAATAGGAGTTTGGAGTCATGGTCTTTCTAGTGTTTAGACGTTTTTATTTGTCGGTTCATAAGTGAAGGAGTAAAAAACGTCGACAGATTTTCGGTACTAGAAGAGGACACCCATACGAGTTGGTAAACTTCAAATGTCATAAAAGGTAAGTTTGTAATTATGTATTTGTTCACAAAATAAAAATTTTATAAAATTTTACTGTTTACAAAGTCGGAAACAATTTATGGTCAATATTCCTCTTAGTATGAAATAAAGAGATTAACAGTTTCCAATTTTAACAACTATAATTGACTATAAAACCTTTTAAGTCCATTTTTTCGAAACTCAAAAAAACAGTAATAACTTTAGTAGTACTAGGGAACTTCCAAACAAAAAAGTGAATAAGTTAATAAAAATAATCTATTGAAGTAAATTTTATTTTACATTTACTCTTGTGAATCCTTCTTGTTCCAGAGACTGAAGTTCTCTGAACGTTAATTGTTAGATTCTATTTGTTTGTTTTTGAAGATTATGTTCCGTCTGTAACCGTTCATAAGTACATAGTAACTTAAATTAACGTATCAATAAGATAGATGTCCGTTTAAATACCAACTCTACGGTAGTCTTTGGACTCATGTCGTATTCAATCACAAAATATTTTTCATCATTTTACCATTGGTCAATTTCCATAAAACCCAAGTCTTTATGTCTATAGTTGTCCGACTGGAAGTAGAACCTCTTCCGTTACCGTGGGGTGAGGTCATGAGAACGGACCTTTTAGGGTATCTACCTCCTCGGACCATCCGACGTCAGGTACCCCAGCGGTTTTCTGGAAGTAGATCCTTGTTTCATGATCCATCCGATTTTACGAGCAAGTCTAAAAAGACAATCTACGATACTTTTTGAGCTTTCTTGAAAACCAGGTTGCGTTATGATACCATTCTGTATCCAAGGAACCCTAAGGAGAAAATACCCATTACCTAAACATGGTTAGATAGATATCAGAGAGGTGTCAGTGACATCACGAGTGGACTTCCTCGGTCTTGACGAACCTCTCGGGTCCAGTCTCTTGTCTATTTCGATAAACCATAATTTGAGTTCTAAATTGAGTCAAACCCGAAGGGACCACCGAGTTGCGTGAACGGTTACGTCCTCTACGTCCAAACTAGGGACCCAACCCTTCTAAGGGACCTCCTCCTTTACCGTTAGGTGAAATCAAAAGAACGGACCCCTTAGGGTACCTACCTTCTCGGACCTCCCGATGTCAGGTAACCCCAGTGTTTCTCAACCTGTGTAGTATCACTGATTTCTTCTTGTCGTTAACGGAGTCAGATCATGAGAGTGGGGGATCAAGAGATAGAGAAGGGAAGAGACTGGGTACACTGACTCCCTAAGATGTACGGTTACATAAATTGAATATACGTCTCATGTAGTACTCTTTACGACCCGACCTCCTTCGTGTTCGACCTTAGTTCTAACGACCCTCTTTATAGTCATTGGAGTCTATACCTTTACTGTGGTGGGAATACCGTCTTTCACTTTTTCTTTATTTCTCGGAGAACTACTTGCACTTTCTCCTCTCACTTATTCAACCGAATTTCGAGTTGTAAGTCTTTTGATTCTAGTACCGTAGGCCAGGGTAGTGAAATACCGTTTATCTACCCCTTTGACCTTTGTCACCGACTGAAATAAAAAGACCTACGGTTTTAGTGACGTCTACCACTAACGTCGGTACTTTAATTTTCTACGAATGAGGAACCTTCCTTCCAATACTGGTTGGATCTGTTGTATAATTTTTCGTCTCTGTAATGAAACAGTTGTTTCCAGACAGACCAGTTCCGATACCAAAAAGGTCACTAGTGTATACCTACACTCTTAACCTGACACTTTTTTCGACTCCGGTTTCTTAACTACGAAAACTTGACACCACAACCTCTTCAGAGAACTCTCAGGGAACCTGACGTTCCTCTAGGTTGGTCAGGTAAGATTTCCGCTAGTCAGGACCCACAAGAAACCTTCCTGACTACGATTTCAACTTTAAGGTTATGAAACCGGTGGACTACGTTTTTCGACTGAGTAACCTTTTCTGGGACTACGACCCTTTCTAACTTCCGTACTCCTCTTCCCTTACTGTCTCCTATTCTACCAACCTACCGTAGTGGCTGAGTTACCTGTACCCAAACCCATTTGAGGCCCTCAACCACTACGTGTCCCTCCGGACCGCACGACGTCAAGTAACCCAGCGTTTCTCAACCTACGATGACTCGTTGACTTGACTTGACTTGACTTATAGGGTTTCTACCTTATAAGTCCACTTTTTTCAGACCTGTCTCGTCGATATTGAGGTCCCGTGTTAAATTGAGGTGGAGAAGAGTACTTTCTTCGTATTGGGTTACCTTATGTCCTTCTGACCTTTAGTGTTGTCCTACCTATGTGGACTTAGGTGACATAATGAATGATAAGTACTAAGAAAACTTTTATAACGGGAAAATTGATAATCTTCGTGGTGTAGTGGTCACTATACGTACCGTTACGTAGTGACGTGACGTCTACAAATTCGGTAAGTGAGGTGTCCGGTGAGTGTCTTCATCAGGTCAAAGGACGACTAATGAGGTGTGTATCGGTACTCCCTTCGAACAATCGTCGTCCTCGTATTGATCCCTCCCCGATCTTCTGGACCAAGATGAACATTTGGATCGTCACAGAAAGGTTCAATCCCGACCTAACGACAACAAGTCAGCGATTCAACACTGGCTGAGAAACACTGGGGTACTCGACGTCGTGCAGTCCGAGGGGACAGGAAGTGAGAGAGGGTCGATGATGATGATGATGATTCAGTGAAGTCAGCACAGGCTGAGACACGCTGGGGTATCTACCGTCGGGTGGTCCGAGACGGCAGGGACCCTAAGAGGTCCGTTCTTGTGAACTCACCCAACGGTAAAGGAAGAGGTTACGTACTGTCACTTTTCACTTTCACTGAGTCAGCACAGGCTGAGAAGCTCTGGGGTACCTGACGTCGGGTGGACCGAGGAGGTAGGTACCCTAAAAGGTCCGTTCTCATGACCTCATCCCACGGTAACGAAAGAGGCTAAGAGTGGACCTCAAACCAGTTTAAGTACAGGTAACTCAACAACTACGGTAGATTGGTAAAGTAGGAGACGACAGGGGAAGAGGAGGAAGGAAGTTGGAAAGGGTCGTAGTCCCAGAAAAGGTCACTCAACTGAGAAACGTAGTCCACCGGTCTCATAACCTCGAAGTCGAAGTCATAGTCACGAAGATTACTTATAAGTCCCAACTAAAGGAAATCCTAACTGACCAAACGAGAGGAACCTAATCCATTAAAGATTTCAGAGGTTTGTCTTTGAAGTTTAGTGTCTCCAAATAAAAAGGTTATTAGTTCATTAATCAGGTACCTCTAGTCAATTATTTTATGAAGACATTTTTTTTTTTTTATGAGGACATCTGGACCTCTCCATTCCAGTCACCCTTACGTGTATCACAATCACTATTTCTATAGTCTGTGAGCCGGTCCTAATAGAGATAAGAAAAGTTATTGACTCTTGTCATTCATTATTAGAGAAAATGTCCACTCTTTTGTCTAAAGTTTACCAATTTACTGAACTGATTTTATAGTGTAGTTCAATAGGTGTTTGTGAAGACACTTGGGAAGACAACTTTGATCCATAAAAGTTCATATAGTGTCCAAACCCTTTCTTGATTTCATGTGTGAGGAGGAGAAAACCCGAAAATTTTGAGATATTCGTGGGATTTATAGGTTGTTATCCTAGGACATCCATGTAATGTCATATCGATAGCTTAAATTATGGTCCTTCACAACCCTTCATCTAAAACCCACTCAAGGAAAAAAAAAAGAAAAAGGGATGTTCTCGAAGATTTAAAAGATGTTACTTATTGGTACTGGAACAACGAATCGGTACAACTCGGAGTCCAACAAGTAGACGTTTTACCCTTATTAGTACTATGAACAGAGTCCTAAACAACACTTCCAGTATACTGTTTTAGAACATTTTACGAGTTAGATTACGAACCGGGTAACATACGTGATTTATTTACAGTCAGTGACTCATATTTTCTTTTAAAACAAAATTCCACTCAAAAGAAAAGAGAATTTAGCCATAGATTATATATTAAATAAAATTTTCAGTTAATTCGATTTCGATTGGAAATTTAAGAACCGCTCTAGTGGCAGTAGGACCTTATATTAACATCAGCGACCCTCCATGTCGGGTTTCGACCTGATAGCGGATAAATATAACTCCGGTTTAGAAGTCCATCATTACATGAACTACGATATATTAATTTTGTATTTTCAATGACTTTCGGTTCACGTCGTCTTCGAGGTCGACCTCTGATTTGACACAACAAATGAGGTCCTAAACCAAATACAGAGTCGTACAGGTTCTCGGATCATTTCCGATAAGAGTACACAGATAAACGGACTCCTTGACTCCTAAGAACCCCCTTTTTTTAGATCCCCTTGTTTCATGTCTGTGAGTCAAACTTATTTTTTGTTGACCGTCCAAATGTCCTCTTTCGACTAGAACTCCACACAAATAATGTGAAACCTGTTCATTCACCTTACAGGTCTTCCTTACGAGTCTCGATCGAAATCTCCTCCTGTCCCTCAGTAGATATCTTTAAATTGTTCCTAGATTCCTCTGAAGGACCTCACTCTGACAAGTACCTAGCTACTTATATGTCCGGACAACCAATCTAGATAAAATCTACTCTTTTAGACGAAAGAACAATCCATTTAAGGGTTTGGTCGATTACACCGGAGACCCCAGTTCCGCTAAAGTAATCTTAGGGTCTCTTACGATTTAGTCGTTGAGGAAAGGAGTGATTAGATGGAATTTTTTTTTTTTTTCACGAAGTGTTTTGGGAGACGAGTGTACAAGCAAAAAGAGTCACAGAAAAGTCCTACTCGGGACTATTTATCAACTTACTGACGGGAAACCAGACACCGACGTCTCTTTACTCGTTTCCTGGACCCTCAAGACTTTGTGCTTAGTCTACTGTAAGAATATTGAATTACTAGAACTCAAGAGACTGTAAGAAAATATACAGTTGTCATAGTATAATTTTAAAACAGTACGGACTTTACGAATAAGGAAATTCCTTTTAACGTTAAAAAGAGGAAGAGTTTAGATACCGATAAAGAGATCTTCCGACAAAAATACAGTAGTAGGCAGTACTATTTT
This sequence comes from Capra ibex, assembly GCA_006410555.1. Classification (NCBI taxonomy): domain Eukaryota; kingdom Metazoa; phylum Chordata; class Mammalia; order Artiodactyla; family Bovidae; genus Capra; species Capra ibex. The sequence goes on from SJYO01041852.1 coordinate 85,220,547, forward strand.
TGACCGGATTGGACCTCGAACTGACAAATGAGAACCTAATCGTAAAGACCACCACTGTGTGGGAAAGGTAACTCATTTTAAGAGTCTACGTCACCTGATTCCCGACACTGATAGTCGTAAATCATTTCTCTGTACTGTACATTGTTGGTGTCACGATAGAGTCAGTTAGTACTCCCAAAAGGGCCAGAGTCATCCTTGTCTGACACCGGTAGTGTCCCCACACATAGAACCAAAATATCTCTTAGCGTGTCCAGGTCCACACACTAGAACACTACAAGTTTTCTCTCTAGGGTCAGAAGAGGATATGTAAGGACCTTCGTGGATTACGGAACATGTCGACATGAGACAGAGTAAAGATAAGGATTTCTCTCCTCTACCCGATTATCGACATATCTGTCTTTTAACAAGAGTCTTCCTCAACTCTTGTCTCGACATTTTGGTATTATAGAAGGTCTGGTTGAAAAGCAGTAAGTCCGTTAGTATTGTCTGTTAGTCACAATGTAAGTCTGTCTCCCGAAAAGAGGGGAAAAGGTGAAGGGGAAACCTCGAACTGAAGAAAAATTATTATAGAGAAATATGAACGGAAGAGTTCGTTTTCGGGGTTGAATCATAAAAACTTTTACTTAAGATAGTTAACAGAACTGAGTTTAAAAGGATAGCCGAAAAGGGGAATGAAAAAACTACAAAAATCTCAGAGTCAAGTGTAAAAGAAGAGTTTAGAGGAGGTAGAAGTCTAAGCGGATAGGTTTTATAGAAACAATTATGAGCTATGGATGTAGATGAGAGGTCACCATGTGACCCAAAGGTCCAGGGAGGTTACCACCTTGAAAGGAAGATGAAGGAACGATGGGAGTGGTAAACGTAGATAAAATTTTAAGGAACCGAAACAAAGGTAAAAGGAACAGTTCATTTCAAGGAAATTGATACGTTCAAGGTTCAGAAACGACTGAAAAACCTCTTTTATCCGTGAACGGACGCAGTAAGTACATACATTACCATAAGAAGTAAGTGACTTGGCCAGAGTCAAATAAGTAGAACTAAAATTAAAGAGACGACCGTAAAAAGAACCCGTCAAAAACGGAGTGACAAACTTTCAAAATTCGGGATCCGAAGATCTGTCCCCGTTTGAGAGAAAGAGTTCTTCTCAGAAAAGATCATAAAAGTCCAGTATCATTGTACGTTCCCGCCGATCAAGACACTGTCTCGAAACAAAGACGACTCTTGATGTATTGACGGGTGTAGTTGACAAAAATAGTCTATTCATATCGGTCAGGAAGAGGGAAGGGGACTCTTTTTTCTTGGTCGACCTGGGGTTCTTTATTGAATGGTGACACTAATTCGGTTTCTCAGGAGTCTGTGAGCAGAAGTAGAAAAAGTAAGAAATTTACCGAAAACAAAAGATGAACGATTTGAACGTCGTATAAAAAGTCCGAATATAATTTCGACAGACAAATAAAAGGAGAAACAACTATGAGAATGTAAACAGAACACTTGACAAAAATCCTACAAATGTATATAAGACACCGTCTATTTCTCGATAAACTGGGCTCTGAAGGCGTCTTTGTTAATACGTTCTAAGAAGGTGTCACGAAATCACAATCTGGTCCCGAGTGTACCCAAAAACAATGTCTGACACAGACTCTACAAAATGAGTTTTAAACGTCACGTAATTCTTCATTGTGACTTTCCTCGAGGTTGGTCAGGTAGGATTTCCTTTAGTCAGGACTTATAAGTAACCTTCCTGACTATGACTTCGACTTTGAGGTTATAAAACCGGTGGACTACGTTTCTTGATTGAGTAAACTTTTCTGGGATTACGACCCTTTCTAACTTCCGTCCTCCTCTTCCCCTGTTGTCTCCTACTCTCCAACCTATTGTAGTGGTTGAGTTACCTGTACTCAAACTCAATTTAGGCCCTTGACCGCTACCTGTCCCTCCGGACAACTCGACGTCAGGTACCCGACTGTTTCTCAACCTCTGTTGACTCGCTGACTTGACTTGACTGACTTCATTCTGTGATAACTTTGATGCATATTTTATCTATTGATCACTCTTGGATGACATTTCGTGTCCTGTGAGATGAATTTCATGAGACCACTAGACTTACCCTTCCTTTAGATTTTTCCTCCCCTATATACATGTACATACCTACTAAGTAAAACGACGTGTCATTTCGATCGTGTTGCAACATTTTGTCGATAAACAACAACGATAAGTAAGCGATTCAGTACAGACTGAGAAAAGATGGGACACCTGATATCGTGCGGTCCGAAAGGACAGGAGGTGACAGAGGTCCTCAAACGAGTCTAAGTACAGGTAACTCTACCACTATGATAGATTGGTAGAATAGGAGACGGTGGGAGAAGAGGACGGGAGTTAGAAAGGGTCGTAGTCCCAGAAAAGGTTACTCAGTCGAGAAGAGTAGTCCACCGGTTTGATGACCTCGAAATCGTTGTCAGAAAGGTTACTTATAAGTTCCAACTAAAGGAAACTAACTAACTAAACTAGAAGAACGTCAGGTTCCCTGAGAGGTCTCAGAAGAAGTCATGGTGTCAACGTTTCGTATTTAAGAAACCACGAGTCGGAAGAAATGCCAGATTGAGAGTGTAGACATGTACTGATGACCTTTTTAGTATTGAAACTGTTCGTTTATATGACGTTATTTTTAACCAAAGATTTCTCTTGATTAAAATATTTCTGTAACGAATAGTCTTTATTTTAGTACAGTGACTTTTTAAAATCTTGATTTTCGTTCGACTCATAAGATAGAGTCATTAAAATCCTACTTCTTTAGTTCCCCCTCTCTCCTTCGGACAAGTATGAGTGTTTATCGTTCGTCCCGTATCGTCTCGTAAATTAAGGAGGAACTCTAAATCACTGTAAGTAAGTCATAGGTCTAAGAATTGTAGTCTAGTGCGAGGTTTGTGAACCCAGAATAGAGAGAGGATAGGGAACGGATAAAATAGGTGATACTCCTTTCAAAAGACTGAAGAATCTCCTTTAGAGACCTAAAAAAATAGACATACAAACATTGCAGTGTTTGTGTTTAATATTAGACCACGTCACTATGACAAATAAGTAACATATACAAAATTAATAAATCAATGTCGTTATTTTATCCCGGGTCTCGATAACGAAGAAAAAAACAGAAGGAACTAATGGAAAAGAGTCTGAAAGGACTTAGGCAAATAAGAAGGAAGTAAGACGAAACTAACGTTGAAAATCGGACGGAGAGGGAAGGAAGAAAGTAAGAAAGGTGAAAAGAAAGAGAGAAATAAGGAAAGTGACACAACCGTTCACCCTAGAAGTGACACCGAGTGTCTGAGAGATTGACACCAAGTGCCTGAGAGATTGACACCAAGGGACTGAGTCATCAACGTCAAGGACCCGAATCAATGAGACGTCGTACACCCTAGAATCTAAGGTCTGGTTCCCAGTTCGGGTGCACGAGACATAACTTTCCACCTAAGAATTGATGACTGGGTGTTCCCTTCAGGGGATCGGACGGTAAAGATTGGAGGACATACAGCTCTTATGAGTCCAGTTACGACGTACAATGTATTATAAACGGTTGGAGAATTACTCACTAGTCCCTGTATTATGTCAGAAAGTGCGACCTCATTGGGGAAAAGACAAACGAAAACTTTAGACCCACTACCTAGAACACCAGAGGTTCCTTCGCCTCTTCTTCCGTAAAGAGAGTGCGTTTGGATGACTCTGTCGTACTCACAAATGGGCATTGTAAACCAACGTCACTCAGAGCATACCTACGTAAAACTTGTTTGGGGGGTTAACGATCACAAGACTAAATATCCAACTCTCTTTTGATTTTAAGTTGAGAAAGTTTGTCTGAAACTAAAAATTAAGACCTATCGAAAAATACAGGAAACTAAAAGACTACGGTTATTTGACGAGGCAAAACTTTCCTTACTCGTCCCATGTGACCAAACTCTCGGTATCACATTCCACACAAGTCGTCGGCTACGGGAACTAGATTCTCTACTCTCTTCGTGAAAAATCCTTACGACCAAAGGGTCCGAAAGGGAAACCACTCGTCCATTTACCTTTATGACCTCTTACCGACTGTCTTGTCCTTGCGGTGACCCGTCTAGAAAGAAACACTCGTACTTCGTGAGAAGAAAGATTTACAGTGTCAAGAGGTTTGTCTCGTTTACGAAAGTTACTAGAAAGAGTGTATGACTGAAGAGTGATATATATCCCAACCGGTTTTTCAAGCAAACCCAGGTTTGGTAGAATGGTTTTTTGGGGTTGGTTAAAAAATCGGTTGGGTTATGTATGTGTGTAAAGGTCTGACCCTACCATTTCTCTCCAGTTTTCCTCCTTCCACACTTGCCGTCACTTATGTCCACACTGACTACTGATCATGGTCTTTAAGGGTTTCAAGTTTTATCGTTGACACGTCAGAATGATAAACAAGAATAATTGTCCTCACTCACCCTTATTTGCTGTCATTAGGATTCAGTTAAAGTCTCAGTCTTGGTAAGACCGTGACACTGAAGATTGGTAGTGTCTCTTGACTAAGATCCTTTGTCGAGATAAGGGAGACTAAAGACATATAGTAACACAAGTTTATAAGGTGAGGAGACAAATGGGGTTATGACTTTGTTAAAGTTTGATCCCAAAAATTAACAAAACTATAAGCGAAAAGATTTACTCTTATTAAAAATTTTTCATAACAAAGAAGGAGTATCTCTTTAAGAATACAACAATTGACTGTGACTTAAAAGCCTTCAAATCCGAATGGATTTTAACGAGAAAACTAATTAAAGTACACCAACAAAAACAGACAAATCAGAAATTACATAATCTAGAACATATAGACGGTACCTAACAAAATTTTATACAATAGTTGATACACTAGAAAATAGTAGGATGAAACACGTAATACAAAACATCAGAGTATCTAAAATAAAATCTTACTCACACTGGAATAGCTCCAAAAAATACGTCGAAAAAAAAAGTGAATAAGTAAACATAAGGAACAAGTCTCATTAAGTTTCTCCTATTCTCTTTCTCTCTTCTTTCTCGTTGTCATCACACACGAAGAACTTTATTTCCTTCCTATAAACTTGTCTTTAACTGTACGTTCTCCTTCATCTGTTTCACTTTCATTTATTGATACTAAACTTGACATTATACCATATATAACAAGTATTATTATTTGTAACATCAATTTTAAAAATTCAGAAATTTCTGTATGGTACGTAAAGTTTATTACTAGAGAATTCCGTGAGTCCGATCAACTTAGGGATCAGTATCTTATTTGATTATTGTCTTAAAGGGAATCCTATAGTAAACCCCTTTTTTCCTGAATTCTGAAAGTTCTCTAATCCCAAGATACAAAGACTGTTCCTTAGGTTTTCTGGACATACGAGACGTGTGAACAGGGGGTCCGACCCGAGTGACTGTCATTGTAACAAGAATCTTCATTCTTGATCCCGTGACACCCTTCTTTGTGTTCTCCCATCCCAGTCCTCCGTTTACTTTCAAAAAAGATAGTAATCGATCTTTTCAAGAATCCCTTGACAGTTTTAGTTTGGACCCCGAACAATAATAACAAGACAGCGATTCAACACAGACTGAGAAACGCTGGGATGTCTGACGTCGTGTGGTCCGAGGGGACAGGAAACAATAGAGAGCCTCAAACGAGTAAGTGCAGGTAACTTAGTCACTACGGTAATTTTAGATATGTAGAGTAGGAGACAGTAGGGGAAGAGGAAGACGGGAGTTAGAAAGGGTCGTAGTCCCAGAAAAGGTTACTCAGTCAAGAAGTATAGTCCACCGATTTCATAACCTCAAGGTCGAAGTCGTAGTCAGGAAGGTTGCTTATAAGTCCTAAGTAAAAGAAATAAAAAATAAAAAAACCAAACTAGAGGAACGTCTCTAGTTCGATTGGACCCCGACCAGAGACCCTTTGGTACTGGTGAAACGTACTCGCGAGTCAACACAGACTGAGAAACACTGTGGTACCTGACATCCGGTGGTCCGAGGAGACAGGAACCCTAAAAGGTCCGTTCTTATGACCTCACGCAACGGTAAAGGAGTAGGTCCTCTAGAAGGACTGGGGCCGTACCTTGGGTACAAAGGACATAGAGGACGTGATGTCCACCTAAGAAATGGCGACTCGGTGGTCCCTTGGGGTAGAAATCTTTCATCCTTTTACAGATCTAACAAAGTTTCGTATAATCAGGCGTTGTTGAAACATAAGTATCAATTCTAGAGTGTTTTTCTTACTGAAGGAAATCGACGTAACCACAACAAATGAGGAACAAACGAAAAACAAAGAGATGAATCTCGAGACTAAAACGGTTTAAGGGTCGTCGGACTGTACGAGGTCACACTAGAGTACAGCCGGGACCACGAGGACACACCAAGACTCGACAACCACGTGGGAGGAGACTGAACGGGAGGTAGACTGAAGAACGAGGTCGTGAGGACTTGAACCTTCGACACGATAAGTGTACCGGAGGGAAGGATTCTCTTTACCTTGGTATAATTAAGGGACCTTTTTTTATCCATTAGTCGAGACTAAGAGGGAAGGACTAAAGAAGGGAGGATTCCCAGTGGTCGATTTGAGTGACTAAATGGACGTAAAGACACGACGATAAAAAAAAAAAAAACCAGTATAATAGGTGATATCGTACGTAAGTGGAAAATTTTATTAATAAAAATTAACCTCTTATTAACGAAATGTTACAACACAATTAAAGACGACATGTCGTTACACTTAATCGATACACATATGTCCATAGGAGAGGGAGAACTTGGAGGCAGGGGTGGGGATATCCAGTAGTGTCTCGTAACTCGACTCGAGGGACATATACGTCGTCGAAGAGTGATCGACAGACACAATGTATGTCGTGAGAGGGTTAAGTGGGGTGGGAGGGGAAGGGGACGAGTAGGTGTTCGGACAGGAGACACCGACGTAGAGATAAGGACGTTGGGTCTACGGGTGGCTGTCTATTTACCTATTTCTTCCACGTCATATATATGTGTTCCATCATAATGAGTCGGTACTTTTTCTTACTTTGGCCGAGAAACAGCACTACACCTACTTGGATCTCAGACAGTATGTCTCACTTCATTTAGTCTTCCTCTTTTTCTTTATAGTACATAATTGTGTATATATGTCTTAGATCTTTTTACCATGACTACTCGAATAAACGTACGTAATTGAAAATTCCCGGGTATATAAAGTACCTTCCAACTTTCTTAATATATGGGAAGAGATGGTGAGAGTCCGTAATCATGTGAGTCCGTACTATAGTTAGTGGGTACTGAAATGTCATCTCTCGGTTGACACACGAGTATTAACACACGTGAGTTTTAACACACATCAGTATTACAACTATCCGTCCATCTCCGGAGTCTTGTTTACACAGTTACGGTAACAGAAATTCCTCGATAAAATCAGAACAACTCTGTTTTCAATTCAAACACACTTACCTGACCGGGAAAACAGGTTTTGTGTGTAAGGACGTGAGGTCGTGTCCCCATCTCTTTTCGAGGGTCGTGCTCTTCGAGACTCTCTCCCTTGATTTTAGTTAGTCTGGGACTGCGAAAGAGTCAACCGCAACAACAGAAGGATACATACCGGTGAAGACGGTAAAATAAGACACAGTGTGAGGGTGAAAGAGGTCCGGTCAGTATGTTGTTTTTAGGGAAGAGTGTATTTGGTGTTGTTTAGGACCTCTTCTGGGACTACGACCCTTTCTAACTTCCGTCCTCCTCTTCCCTTACTGTCTCCTACTCTACCAACCTACGGTAGTGGTTAGACTTCCTGCACTCAAACTCTTTCGAGACCCTCAACCACTACCTGTCCCTTCGGACCACACGACGTCAGGTAGCCCAGTGTTTCTCAAAGTGTGACGACTCGTTGACTTGACTTGTTGTCTAGGACGATAGAACAACCCACCAAACAGACGTTACCACGACAGACACTATCCTCCTCTTCCGTCTCACAACGTCTCATTCACGTCCTGTTCCCAGAACAATCAGTACTTATTGTGTAATAACAAGTTTCGATCAAGAAGGGAAACGAGAAAACCGAGGTCGTCCTTTCATTTCAAAAGGTTAAGATTCCTACGATAGTTTTCCCCTTTTTTATATAGACTCGATTGGAAGGTATAGAATCTCGACGCAACTGGTGTCTGGGAAGAAATCCGACTTTGTACACACTTCGTGCGGGGGGCGTTGATCAAACAAAGGGAGAGTGGACGAGGGACGGAAAACCGGCACACCAGTAACCTCTACTAGAACAAAAGGCCATGACCCTTGGATCGTTACACTTGTTGTAAGAGGAAACTTCTTGTCTGTGGCTGTCTATTTTAGTTCGGAAACGAATAAAATTCGGAGAGGTCGTACATGGTATGTGTTACCCTTGAGTGAAGTTTGAAGAGGAATCTTGGAGAACGGATGACGTGTTGACTAAATATCCACACGATTCAGCGATGTCAGTACAGGTCTAGAAACGGTGGGATACCTGACATCGGACGGTCCGAGGAGACAGGTACCCCAACAAGTCTGTTCTGATGACCTTACCCATCCCCTAGAATGGGTCCCCTAGAAGGGTTGGGTTCCTAACTTAGACACAGAGAATACAGAGGATGCAACCGTCCACCCAAGAAATGGTGATACCGGTGACCCTACGGACTAAATGTCCGTCAAGTCAAGTTAACGAGTCAGCACAGACTGAGAAACACTGGGGTACTTAGCGTCGTGCGGTCCGGAGGGACAGGTAGTGGTAGAGGGCCTCAAGTGAGTTTGAGTGTAGGTAGTTCAGCCACTACGGTAGGTCGGTAGAGTAGGAGACAGCAGGGGAAGAGGAGGACGGGGGTAAGGGAGGGTCGTAGTCCCAGAAAAGGTTACTCAGTTGAGAAGCGTACTCCACCGGTCTCATGACCTCAAGGTCGAAATCGTAGTAAGGAAGGTTTCTTGTGGGTCCTGACTAGAGGAAATCTTACCTGACCCACCTAGAGGAACGTCAGGTTCCCGGAGAGTTCTCAGAAGAGGTTGTGGTGTCAAGTTTTCGTAGTTGAGAAGTCGTGAGTCGGAAGAAGTGTCAGGTTGAGAGTGTAGGTATGTACTGGTGACCTTTTTGGTATCGGAACTGATTTGTCTGGAAACAACCGTTTCATTACGGAGACGAAAAGTTATACGATAGATCCAACCAGTATTGAAAAGAAAGTTCCTCATTCGTCATCACTCATGATTCATTATGAAAGAGAGAAGGACCCAATCCAAAGGTCAGGACAGAGAGGTTTATTTAAAAAATTTTTTACTTCCAAACGTCTACCGAGATCTTAATTGGTGTTTTGAGACGTTACACGTCACACTTGTAGATAAATAACTTGGAAAGTATACATCCACTACTACAACCTTATAACACTGTCCATCAGATCGGGAGTGACTGTTTCAAAATAACTGACAAAGTTCGAGTCATTCATGATTTACCAGAAGGGAATATGAGACGTATTGATAACAGAAGTAAGATACGAGAGTTCCTGGGGTAGAGGTCACTGACAAAGGTCCGAATGTACCTCTTAAAGTCCCACTTCCCCTCTCCCGGTTGACAGGGAAAGAGTTTCGTAAAAGAGGTACAGTTCCCGACCCGTAGATAAGACGGACGATCAAAGACGGAGGACGTTACGGTGCACTTAAGAAAGGAAAGGACCAAGCAACTGAAGTACGTAAATTGACGGGTCAGGTGAGTATTCCTAGAGGACTCACGAATAACAAACATACCTGAAACTTGAAGAATGTAGGAGACGAGAACCTACAAACGAATGAACTTAAACCTGAGTGGACGACGGATGAAAAAAGCAAGTGTCAAGTGTACCTCTGACGAAGGACCAGCGTTTCGAGATTAGGAACTAGACGACGGTGAGTATTTATATCTCTCGTTCAAACGAAAGTCCGTTAATTTACAGTCTTAACAGACGGACACTACTGACAAAGGAGAAGTTCTCCTAGCAACATTGTAACCAGAAAGGAACACCCATACCGACGGACGACGTCAAAAGAGATATCGTAAAGTAGTACACCTAAAGTCAGAAAGGACATAGACAAAGTATTAGAACTTCTCACGACCTAAACCCATACTCTTCTGTAATGGTAGATTCTAGAGTGATGGAAAAAACGGAATTCCAAATTCGTATACACGAAATAAAAAAATGTTGAAAATTAAAACATAACCTCATATCGACTAATTGTAGCAACACTATCAAAGTCCACCTGTCATTTCTCTGAGTCGAGAGAGAGAGAGAGAGAGAGAGAGAGAGAGAGAGAGATATATATATATATATATATATATATATACATATATAGGTAAAAGGGGATTTGAAAGAGGGTAGATCGAAGGTGTATTGTAACTCGTCTTAAGGGACACGATATTCTTAAGTGATGACTAAACTAGTAACAGTCATTGTTCTTTATCCTAAATTCCCCAAAGTAAATTTTGACCTTTGTTTCTTATCATACTGACTACACGTACTGTAGGTTCGGGGTTAAAACACTATAATTGTCGACAAAGATTTAGTCCAAACCCCTTTAACCTTATTCTGTTCTTGATTTTCTTTATTACGATCGCTAATCCATCTAAATCAAAGAGTTAGGTCTTCCAAAACGAATAAGGGATTCATTGAATTCTGTACAGTGAATGTAGAGAATTAAAGTATGGAAACCAATTTGTTAGTTCACTCTGTTATATGTGTTTTACAGATGGTTCTAACAATCTGACTTTACAAAGGAAGTATTATTATTTACAATCATTGGGTGTAGGAGAGAGACAAGAAATATACCGACGACGAGACATTTGTTGAAACTGGTACAACTAAAGAACGAATATGGGAAGTCATAGGATCTTGCTTCATTTTTGAGAATCTTACTTTTGTTTTGAATCGTATTAGTGTGATAGACTGAAATGGGCACTTCCATTGATTTGTATTCCAACGCAGTCAAACCCTCCCGTGAGGGAGAATCGTGAGGAGAAGTTAAAAGGTCCTGTAAAATTGGAAAATCACACCGGGAACAACGGATAACTGTTCAAATCCCAACTTTCCTCTAACGGATAGACCTTTCATTATATTCTGTTGTGTCCTTGATTCATTTGAGAATATGTCTACCAGTTAAAAAGACAACCTTCCTATCCCCGACTACCCGACAGATTCCCTCTCTAATCGCGTCGAAGAGACGTACGTGTCATAGGAAACAAATGGTCCCACCTACGACCTGGAAGATACCGAGTGAAGGGGTGTGTTGAGGACCTACCTTCGTCACCTGCACTAGTGAGTCCACGTACGAGCCTCCAGAGTCTCGTACAGAAAAGGGCTCAGACACACAACGAGATACAGAGGAAGGAAACAGAGAGTGGGAGAATTGTGTAGAGGAAGTAGGCGAGATAAAGAGGTGTAGCTCTTGAAGAAAGATCTGATCTCGCTTCCCACTTTCAGTGTGTCAGCACAGACTGAGAAACGTTGAGGCACCTGATATGTAAGGGACCTTGTGAGGTCCGGTCTTGTGACCTCACCAATCGGAAAGGGAAGAGGTCCCCTAGAAGGGTTGAGTCCCTAGTTTGGGTCCAGAGGACGTGACATCCGCTTAAGAAATACTCGACTCGGTGGTCCCTTCTTCGACAGAGATTTAGTGTTCCATAAGAGTGGTTCAGATAACGGATAAGTATTTTGAGTCCCTCAACCACTACCTGTCCCTCCGGACCACACGACACCAGGTACCCCAGCGTTTCTTAGTCTGTGCTGACTCGTTCACTTGACTTGACTTGACTTGGTCAGGATACGCTCAACTTCGGATACCGGACCGAATTCGGTATCTGAAAAACAAAAAATTCTCATATCAACGAAATGTTACAACATAATCAAAGACGACATGTCGTTTCACTTAGTGGATGTGGACATGTATATAGGGGAGAAGGAATCTAAAGGAAGGGTAAATTAGATATGGATAGCGAGAGAGAGAGAGAGAGAGATATATATATATATATATATATAAAAACAAACAAACAAACAAACAAACAAAGACGACAAAAAATAGTAAAGGGGACACGACGGGAAACGGATTTTGTTCACTTGACTATCTAACTTCCGTATCCCCTTTTCTCTTAGGATCTTTATTTTTACGTAACTAATCATAAAGTTTCCATCATAGAGTAGTATATTTATGTTAGGGTAGATTGTCTTTACGAGATTCTGGATAGGTGGTACACTTTTTATCAATATACTTTTCCATGATATTCAAGTTAGTTTCAACAATCCCTATATAATGGACGACGACATTCTCCCGAGGTCCAATCGAACGAAGGTCAGTAGGATCGGGAGACCTATGATTCATAAACTCGACTCCCGAGAAGGTCGACACTCGACCGGTCTCCTCTTCGTTGGGCCTCGGTTCAGTCGCAGTGGGTCCTAGGACTACGTAAAACCCGAACGAAGGATGGAACAAAAGGATGAGAGACAACTAGAAACGAAAAAGAAACATTGGTGTTTATCGGAAAGGAAAGTCGGTCCTAAAGAGAAGAAGGGACACCTGACCCTGTGTCGTTTCAGAGACGTTGAAACCAGAAATAGGAAACAGAGACTTTAATCACCTATTCGAACACAAAAACAAAAATCGTTTTTACCTTCTGACCGACCCTTTTTAGCGGAAAAGTCCAGATCAAGACCGGGAGAGTGAGAATGAGAGTCCCTTCTTGGACACGAGATAAAGACGTAGTCAGTCTGGGTGCAGACTTCAATAACCCAACCCTGACACCGGTGTCGGTAACGAGTGTAATCCAAAATCCATGTATTGTCCGACTTAATTTTGAGTAGAAGTAAATTCTCACTTCTGTCTTGTCAAAAGTATTTCTTTTGGTAGGATCTGTAAGGTAGGTCTTCAGTCTCACCGGTAAGATAACGCTTTCACCCTTCAGAGACTCTCTCCGAGTTCTTCCTCTCCTCCTCTGTCCTGACGGTAGAACAAAGGGGAAACAGAAGTCGTTAGGAAACGGACCGAGACATTTGAACGAGATCCAATAAGACCAACACATATTTTGTCTCTATTCACTATCTCTTTTCTAGTTGTTTTTTCCTTTCATTTCCTTAAGGTTCCTATCCTACCCTTTAAGATTTAATCGTTAAACCGATCTGTCGATTAACCTTTCGACCTATTGTAATACCACCCAAAAAAAAAAAAAAAAGTCTGATCTATACACAATGAACTGAGTTGAACAGTCGAAAGGTCTCTTGTAGAAGGACTTAAAAAACAGACTTTAGAAGCAGAAAGGATCACAAATGGTGTTTACAAGTATAACTTACCTCTCCGGTAGAACTAAGACATTACAGTGTAGACACCCTCAGTACTCCCAGTTCCAGAGTCTCTCGTGACCCCTACTCACGAGTGAGTACTCCCAAACGACACCCATTTCTACCGTCTCTAAACTACCTTCTGCTGGTTCAGACTGAGCATCCTTATGATTCTGTAGAATAAACAATTGATACAGTCCGTGACACGAAAAACCAAGTGTACGTTATTAAGTAAAATATAGGTACAAAACACAAGACACTTCATGGTAGTGCTGTGATTACTGAGGGTCGACTTCTTGTGTGTGGATAACCTACTTACCCGTCTCCCTGTCCTCGACTATAAAGTAGTCATCTAGAGACCACTCTTCTTACGGTAAATTATTCCTGGTTTGTTCTGAACATAGACAATGATCTCGTAATATATATATACACACACACACACACACACATAAAATATATATATATACACACACACACATAAAATATATACACACACACACACACACACACACACACACACACATACCATCGTCCNTGTGTGGATAACCTACTTACCCGTCTCCCTGTCCTCGACTATAAAGTAGTCATCTAGAGACCACTCTTCTTACGGTAAATTATTCCTGGTTTGTTCTGAACATAGACAATGATCTCGTAATATATATATACACACACACACACACACACACACACATACCATCGTCCTCCAGTTTATATCACCAATATATATCACCGTCCTCCAGTCGGTCGGTCACTCCTTTTCTGAATACTTCTTTGACTACAGTATTAATTGTTTTTTATTCTTAGAAGTCCCTTTTAGGTACCAACAATATCTTATTCACCCAACCGAAGGACAATCCTCAAAGATCCTTCAGTGAATTGAATTACCTACCGTGAAAACGTCATAGAAAAAGATCGGAGAACCGAGGTGGGAAATGTCAAGGTAACTCATTTCGTGGACACTTCTAAACACATCAAAAGGGTTAGAGTAGTCAAGTCAAGTCAGTGAGTCAGCACAGACTGAGAAACGTTGGGGTATCTGACGTGATACGGTCCGAAGGGACAGGTAGTGGTTAAGGGTCTCGAATGAGTTTGAGTACAGGTAACTCAGTCACTACGGTAGGTTGGTAGAGTAGGAGACAGCAGGGGAGGAAGACGGAAGTTAGAAAGGGTCGTAGTCCCAGAAAAGTTTACTCAGTCAAGAAACATAGTCCACCGGTTTTATAACCTCAAAGTCGGAGTCGTAGTCAGGAAGGTTACTTATAAGTCCTGACTACAGGAAATCCTAACTGACCAAACTAGAGAAACGTCAGGTTCCTGGAGAGTTCTCAGAAGAGGTTGTGGTGTCAAGTTTTCGTAGTTAAGAAGCCACGAGTCGAAAGAAATATCAGGTGGAGGGTGTAGGTATGTACTGAGGACCTTCCTTTTTGGTATCGAAACTGATGTACCTGGAAACAGTCGTTTCATTATACAGACGAAAATTTATACGACAGATCCAACCAGTATTGAAGGGAAGGTTCCTCGTTCACAGAAAATTAAAGTACCGACGTCAGTGGTAGACGTCACTAAAACCTCGGGGGTTTTTATTTCAGACAGTGACAAAGGTGACAAAGGGGTGGATAAACGGTACTTTACTACCCTGGTCTATGGTACTAGAAGTAAAAGACTTACAACTCAAAATTCGGTTGAAAAAGTGAGAGGAGAAAGTGAAAGTGGTTCTCCGAGAAATCAAGAAGAAGTGAAAGACGGTATTGCCACACAGTAGACGTATAGACTTCAATGACTATAAAGAGGACCATTAGAACTAAGGTCGAACACGAAGAAGGTCGGGTCGTAAAGAGTACTATATGAGACATATATTCAATTTGTTCTTCCCACTGTGAGAGTATCTTAGTATAATAATTATCATCAGATCCACTTCGAGATTATGAAACCGGTGGATTACACTTCTCAGATGAGTGACCTTTTCTGGGCGGACTACGACTCTTTCTAACTACCGTTTTCCTCTTCCCCCACCGTCTGCTACTCTACCAATCTATCGCACTGATTGAGTTACCTGTACTTAAACTCGTTTGAGGTCCTATGTCATTTCCTATTCCTTCGGTCCGTACGACGTCAGGTACCCTGACGTCCCAGTCTGTACTGGATTACTGATTTGTGTGTGTGTGTCCGCCGTAACATATAACTTGATACTCTGAACTTGTGAAAGTAAAAATTTGTTACTTTTTATGAAGGTAATAGAGGTTTTATGGAGCTTAAGTACTGTCCAGGTACTATATGAAATTTTACAAACTTCAAAAAATGAATGTACTGTGTTTGTAGTTATATACGTGACAAGTACAGTCTCGGGAACACAGGACGTTATATTTCGATCACCTCCGGTCCGTCCTCTCGTCAACTTTAGAACCTTGTATTTATATAACTTCCAACGATTACTTTCTGATTAACTACTATTGTCCTTCGTCAGCTAAAATTATTACATTAAACAAGTCATAGTGATGTCGTTAAATTTTGTCTCTCTTTTCCCAAATTTAGAGATTTAAGACACGACTTTCTGGGTTCCAATTCTACTCTAACATCGTATCGAACAAATAATCGTATCAATTTTTATTACTAGTTCAATTAATTTTGACTTAATATCACCTTGGTAGAGTTATCTGAGTACTGTCGGTAAAATTACTCAAGGTAATTTCCATCGTTATTATTAATTCAATAAAACTTTGGTCGAGCTATTAAAAGTATTCTTTAGATAATACGTGCAAAGAAAGTACAGGGACAAACGTTTTGACATCATCGTCCTTTAAATCTGACACCTGAGATTTATACGAGACGTTACTTAACACAATACTTAATTACGACACGCACCATAAACTCTTCTCATCAATGATAGGCACACACAATAGAGAGAGACGTGTTAAGAAGGTTTCTTGTTACCACTGTGATTCTTTCTCCCTTGTAAGATTCCACTCTCAGGGGTCAGAAAAAGGTTGTTGACCCCTGAGATATTTGTACTTTTATAAATTTTCAGAGGAATGCATATTCACCAACATAAAAATCTTAGGATAACTAATTATTTTCCGTAGTACTGTGCTTCACAATACCAAAGTCGTCGTTAAACGTAAAACAATCAGTGTCAAGTCAAGTCAAGTCAGCGAGTCAACACAGGCTGAGAAGATATATTTATCTCCTTCATAATCACTCTGAAACAAACTCGGATACTATAAAATCAAGAGTCTGTTTCGACGATATAAAAACAGGAAGGGAAATAAAGAGAGGGGGTCCTATTCCGGAAACCATAACCTTTAGACCTCACTTTACTCTATCCGAGGGTACAAAGACGTTAAAGAACCCTACAGTTAGACTTGTCCTCCAATCCTTTTTCCTCTGACCCAATGATACATCTATAGTTGTGTAGACAGTAGACGGAAGAGAAAGATATTCTTACAAAACGGAAATTGAATAGTGTTTCAAGATAAACACACACACACACACACAAAGATAAACCTTCTTTTATATTTGATTTAGTTCTTACTTCGACCTATGAATGAGAAGTAGGGATTAGAAACTTATAACTCTGAAATACAGTACTTATGAATTTTTCGATAAATATGTCCATTTATTTAGAGTTGAAATAATACAAATTCTTACTGGTTACTATAATCATTTGTAGCGAGTCCCATCCATTAAATATTAGAATAAAGTCCGAAAATTCATTTATGAAGTGAAAAATTTAATTTCGAAGTACTGACAAGTTTTGGGTGTGTCTAATGATTATTTATAGATATCTAACTGAATAATTTCAAGTAATCAACAAAATATATAAATAATAATAAATAAATAACACTAATAATAATAATTAGTGTATTTAAACAGTACGACAGGATCCAATAGTGTTTCGACACACAAGAACCTGATAATCGAACGTAACTCGTATCACCGAAGAGGGACCTTTACCGATAAAAGTTCCCCATAAAGACGTCGATAATTTATATTTACGTTAGTATTCCAGTAATTAGAATGGAGTTATTTCGCGTTTACGTTTTAAAAATAATAATTATATAGATAGATGTCAATAATATGTTTTAATATATCATAAAGTCTTTATGTTTATCATTAATGTTTCAGTTGTACCCAGTTCATTATGGAATACACGTAAGTCAAGTCAAATCTAGTCAGTAAGTCAGTACAGGTTGAGAAGCGTTGAGTTGCCAGACGTCGAACGGTCCGAAGGGACAGGTAGTGGTTGAGGGTCTCGAACGAGTTTGAGTACAGGTAGTTCAACCACTACGGTAGACTGGTAGAGTAGGAGACAGCAGGGGAAGAGGAGGACGGAAGTTAGAAAGGGTTGTAGTCCCAGAAAAGGTCACTCAGTCAAGAAACGTAGTCCACCAGTTTCACAACCTCAAAGTCGAAGTTGTAGTAAGAAAGGTCACTTATAAGTCCTGAATAAAGGAAATCCTACCTGACCAACCTAGAGGAACGTCAGGTTCCCTGAGAGTTCTCAGAAGAGGTTGTGGTGTCAAGTTTTCGTAGTCAAGAAGTAGTGAGTCGAAAGAAGTGTCAGGTTGAGAGTGTAGGTATGTACTGATGACCTTTGTGATATCGAAACTGATCTACCTGGAAACAACCGTTTCATTACAGAGACAAAAAATTATACGACAGATCCAACCAGTATCGAAAAGAAGGTTCCTCGCTCGTAGAAAATTAAAGTACCGACGTCAGTGGTAGACGTCACTTAAACCTCGGGTTCTTTTATTTCAGAGAGAGACAAAGGTAATAAAGAGGTAGATAAACGGTACTTCACTACCCTGACCTACGGTACTAGATTCAAAAGACTTACAACTCGAAATTCGGTTGAAAAAGTTAGAGGAGAAAGTGAAAGTAGTTCTATGAGAAATCAATAAAGAAGAAGCGAAAGACGGTGTTCTCATCACAGTAGACGTGTAGACTCCAATAACTATAAAGAGGGTCCTTAGAACTACTCTTTGTATCTACATGCGTAGTCTTCCGTCGTCTTTCTCAAGGAATACACGACTCTCATGACTTAAAAACCGGATGACCTGAAATACAAATCTACTAAAAGGAACGTTTTATTGAAGACTTATACTGTTGCATAATTTTCCTCGACACACGTCTTTTCGGATGTAAATCTGTTTGTAAAACCAAGATTTCAATTCAAAAAGTAATTATTTTACTTTCTAGTTGTAACGATATTAGTAGGAAAGTAACTTTATTGTATTTAGGAATCAGAGTTTTTAAAATTTAATTATATTAGAAACACACTTTTTATATACTAATAAAATCTATTGGTAAACTAAGATAAGAATTTTGGGTTACTTCGTGTAGTACTCTTTAATTATTCCGTAAAATGTGTACCGTCCATCGAATTTCAATTTACGAACGAAATATTATAATTAAAATATTGTCCGGATTACTTTATCTATAAAATTGTTACTAGGAGATTTTTTTTTCGTCTATGTCCTCTTTTTCCCGTTGAAAACTTAATGAAAATTGGATGTCTAATGTAAATAGATTTAGAACAGTTCAGACCCAATTCATTCATACCCTTTAAAGTCCGGTTTACATCACACACACATATACACACGAATCAGTACAGTCTGGAAATGTTGGGGTTCCTGACATCGGGTAGTCCAAGGGGACAGGTACCCTAAAGGGTCCGTTCTTATGACCTCCCCCAACGGTCTTAAACTATTCGCTAATTTCGATTGCCAATTCTATTTTCCTTAAACAACAATGAAATACGAAAGGAGTACCTTACAAGTTGAGTCTTTGATAAAATTACGAACATTTGACTGAAAGTTCGTAAACTATAATAGTGATTTAAAGACAATAAACAAATATTTATCACTCACGAAAAAGATAATAACAGATAAGTACGTGTCACATTACGTACAATTCTTTTTGGGTGGACCATTCATGGACCTGTGAAAAGTGTAATTTATGTAAGTAACAGAAGACCAGATATGTCATTACGTAACTCTTAAATCTCTTGTTTACTCTTTTTTATATTTCATGCAGTTCTGCAGAAGTATATGGTCAATTTCACTTCCGATCGCAGACAGATTTTATTACCACATTGTAATAGTCTACTTTCTTATTCGGAAAACAAACGGAGACTTCTACTACGGTCGTTGAAAGACTCCGAACTAGACTCGGTTCTTATTTGCATAACATCGTAGTAAAGACGGACTTGAAGTTCCTTTTCCTTTGTAAATGAAATTTGAAAATCCAAGTGAGGAAGTGTCACTAACATATACTTAAAGTACTTCCGTGTCTATTCCGGACTTAACTGAAACGTAAGACGGGTCCAGAGTGTAAACCCTTCTCAAATTACGAAAGTTTATCTACCCCTTTGTTACCTTTGTCACTCTTTGAAGTAAACAAACCCGAGGTTTTAGTGACGTCTATCACTGACGTCGGTACTTTAATTTTCTGTGAACGAGGAACTTTCTTTTCGATACTGGTTGTATCTGTCGTATAATTTTTCGTCTCTGCAATGAAACGCTGTTTCCAGACAGGTCAGTTTCGATACCAAAAAGGTCATCAGTTCACACCTACACTCTCAACCAAGTATTTCTTTCGACTTGCGACTTCTTAACGATGAAAACTTGACACCACAACCTCTTTTGAGAACTCTCAGGGAATCTGACGTATTAATTTGGTCAGTTAGGATTTCCTTTAGTCAGGACTTATAAGTAACCTTCCTGACTACGACTTCAACTTTGAGGTTGTGAAACCGGTGGACTACGTTTCTCGACTGAATAACCTTTTCTGGGACTACGACCCTTTCTAACTTCCGTCCTCCTCTTCCCCTACTGTCTCCTACTCTACCAACCTACCGTAGTGGCTGAGCTACCTGTACTCAAACTCGTTCGATACCCTCAACCACTACCTGTTCCTTCGGACCTCACGACGTCAGGTACCCTAACGTTTCTAAGTCTGTACTGACTCCTTGGGTTGAGAATTACGAAAGTGGGTATATTTCTTTCGTGGGTACATGTATCGTTGACAATTATAGATGTAAAAACTTAAAGAGTAAGAGGATTATAATGAAAAGAAGTATTTTAAAGGTTATAACCCGAATTGATGTGACTTAAAGATAAAGGAACACAATCTTAAACTCATAGGTGTTGTAAATTTTCCTGAATCCGTCCTTGTACCCATTTGTAAATGTAACTATCACTTACAAATGTACTGACATCAGATTCGAAATCTGAAGCCGAGACTCAGAGATGGGTCTTCCTAGTCACCTTTGGCGGTAGGGGGACCCGGAGAGTGGATGGGGAGTGTCCCAGACCTCCAAGAGAGAAACCCTCAATAACTATAAAGAGTCGACATCTAGAGTCAAGACGGTAGGTGAGAGAAAGGGCCACCGACTCAGACGAGGTCACAACCTGGAGCTTCCGTGTCGACCCAGACTAGAACATCAACGACGACTACGAAAGTGTCTACGACTCGTGGAAGAGGTTGGGTCTGTCCTCTCCTAAAGAGATTCACTTAGAATTTCAATAAAATAACCCGAGGGGTTTCCAACCAGAGTAAAAGACTGAAAACAAATTAAAAAAAACTTTTGGAGAAAGAAATTCTTAAACCTTAGTGAAAGGGGTTCAAGTTCTCTTACCGAGTAGACTACAGGGTAGATATTCGTAGAAAGAAGGAACTTTTACGTAATCAGAACCCAACTTCAGAACCACGAGACAAAGATAGAGTAACCTGTAAAAGGGTTGTTCTCGGTATATCTTCGGAGAAAGTGACCAGACAGGTAACAACTCATTTTGTATGGTCTGTCTCACAGAAGGTAACTTCGGTAGATTCTGTCTGTCTGACGAGTCGTAAATCTTTGAAGTGGTGGAGCAGAGGAGTCGGAGTTGGGAATGGGAAAGTCGAGTAAGGAATGAGGGTCGGGTTGGAGAGGTGAAAACGTTTCGTTTGGACGTTTTTCGAACGAACGATCGTAAAGATTTGAAACTTTCTTTAACTCTTTAAACTCTTGTCTTTTCCTCTCCTATTATTAAAAAGTCAGGATAAACCAAAGTAACAAACAAAAAAAACACACACACACACACCAAACCAAAAACAAAACAAAACAGACGAATTATCGGGTGTAGAAATTGACGGGAAACCAATGATGATACCTTATAATGAAACTTTTAGAAAGTCTTTAACGTAATAAGAACAACTAAAGGGTTCCTTCAAATACAAACCATTAAAAAGTTTATAACTTCTCGATCAATAGAGGTAGAGACAAGAAATACATTAACTGTAGATAGAAAAGACAGAATTCGTCTGAAGATTAAAGTTTAAAAAGAGTCAAAATGACGTTCTAGAATTTTGGTTATCAGTAAAGAATCCTTCATTAAAAGTTCAAACACTTAATAGATTTAACGGACGACAAAAAGGACTATAGAGACGGACAAAACACCGGTTAAGTGACAAGTAATTGTGGAAATCGTTTACTACTCGGTTCTCTCTTTCTCCCTCTTCTCAATAAAAACAGTAAAAAAAACCTTTGCACTTATTTTCCAAACCATCCTTTCCTGTGATTTTAATTATGGATTTCATCCTGAATTTTAACCAGACATTCTCTTACTATCAAAAGGGAAGAGTATCTTCTTACATTACTATGTTAATAACAGTTCGTGAACTGGTCATATTCACTACACACTTTCCCCTTAATACGACAGAAAACATATCCCTCTACGACGACGATTGTGGACTTACTTTTCTTAGGTGTTAAACATGAGTTTACCGGACTTAAGTCCAGAATAGAAGTGGGAAGTAGTCGAATATACTAGGACTTGTTCCACATATGTCACGAAGAGAGACTAGAAAGAACACATTTCTCATTCGTTATTGTCTAAAAAGTATCCCGACGACGTTACTTTTCTATAGTGTATAGAAAAAAACAAACAAACAAAGAGTATCTCAAGATAACACCGTATGTTATTATCCATGAGATATATTTAATTTAATTTTTATTTCGAGGTCGTCCAACGTGTCCAACCGACAATTATTTATGTAGAGACCCATTAACACGGGGTTCTGGTCGAGTACTGGTGAGAGGGAGTTGGTCTCTTAATATGTTTTTATTTATGTCCGAACTCCCACCCCACCCTCCCCTCCTGTACGGGTTAAGGTAAGACGTTCAAGAATGTGGTAGGGGGGCACGGTGAAGAGAGGTGACCATAACGGTGTCCCTTGGGGTACGAGTGACCTCTCGACTCCCTGTCTCTCCGGAGAGAGGTCAGCTCGTAAGAGTCTTCGTTTCCTGACAAGTGACTTGTCTGGTGTGTAGGGTAGACTTGGGAGACCCCTCCCCCCGCCCACTACGTCCCCGACGGGGAGGGGTCTCTCCCCTTTGGACAATAACGAGTAGAGTGTTCGTCGAGGATGTTCTTGGTCTGGTCTGTCTCCGTGTCACGTTCGTGGTCCTCCCTGTATGGTAACAAGTCTCGGTGTCCCTGGCGGTGGTCGTGTCGATCCTGGGGGTCTCAGACCCAGTCCCCAGGGGTCTCGACTCCTCCGTTATGTATGTGCGAGAGACGTCCCAGACGATCCCATCCTCTGGAGAAACCCCCGAGTTCCGAACCCGGACTTGGGGGAAGTAGGACCCCCGAATGAACCCCGGACCGGTCCGACCTACCTGTCTGAAGTCAGGGATTCCCTGGTTCCTCCCTCTCTAGAACGGGGACGCTCTGGTCTCACCAACCGAGGACCGGTCTATATCTTTAGTTGGACAGACGGTTGAGTCACCATTTGAGGTAGACCCGAAGACACCAGGGACTCCTGGGTCAGTGGGGTCTATAGTAGGATGAGTGTACGTTTCTCAGTCTCAGGAACGAGCAGGGGAAGAGACCTCGGGGTGACTTGACTGGGAGATATGGGTCTCGGTGTCCCGACAATGTAGGTCTTGGGAGACGGGTACCCTCGGTGTGTAGAGGGTATCACCGATGGTGTCTTCCCCGAGGGCTCTCCTAAAGACCTCCACTAAGGAATCCCCACAGGGGAAGACCCGACCTCCCATACTACCTCTCGGGGAGAAGGGGGAGGGGGAGGAGTAGTCCCAGGAGCCACAGGAACTACTCGAGGTGTGGCGCGGGGTCGGCCCGTATCACGTCGCACTAGAGGAGTCGGTCCCGTGACAAGTCCCGGGCGAGTCCCGGTCCGGTAAAGTTCTAGTCCAGCGCCAGACACTCATACGGGTCCCCTACCGACCCCCTGTGGGGAGGTAGATACCTTGGGAGGGGTGGTGGAGGACGGGGTGGTCGTCGGTGCCGTCGGGCGTCCGCCGAGTCCACCCTGTCCATCTCGACGAGGTCGAGGACCAGCTACCACAGGAGAGGTTCGTCGAGGAGGTTGGGTGAGTGCTGGAGGTCGGGGGGTCCTCCGAACAGGTACTATCGAGGGTGATACCCGAGGAAAGCCGGGGAAGGTAAGAGCGACCTATGAAGGGTGCACCGGAGGTAGACAGCGACCGAGCCAAGGTCCTCTCCGGGTCGACGGGGGAGTGAACGTAGTCCGGGGCTCCGGACCAGGGCCCCTCTCGCTGGGTCCGGTGTCTCTCTTCTTCTCTCCCCTTAGGACTACCGGCCACGGACCCCTTGGAGACACTTTCAGTGTCCGCCCGACGAAGACCACTGTAGTGGAAGGAGACCCCCAGACGGTCAGTGACATTGAAGTCTTTGGACCTTTGGTACACCCCTCCTCCACCCTCCCCTCTCTTTCTCTTCCCTTCTCCGTCCCTTTTTTCGTCTCTGTCATTCTTGACCACTGTCGGACGTAGGTCGGGGTGTTCACAAAGGTCTACTTTAGAGGAATTTCTTGATATTAAAGGAATTGAGGTTTCTGGTACGGATGTAATTTTATCTACCTTATTTTCTCCTGAAGGACATCTAGTATTTCGACTCCTTAAGTCACCCGTGGTTATAGACCACTTGTTGATAGTCATTTTTGATAACCAACTGGAGGTTTTGTATAGGTCCTGTAGGTATACTTAAGTACAATAAAAGAGAAATTTTTTTAACATAAAGGATCGTGACAGAAAACTGTTCCGGATCCTTGTTACTGGTCAGATCATCGTTGTTCGTAAGGATCGAGGGTCTAGAACCAAAGATTTATGGTAAGAGGTGATTTTCCTTAGTCCCTAGGACTTTATTTACTGACAAAAAGTTCAGACCCCGTCCTTTTCATGTTCTACTCCAACACTGTATAACTGTATGGTCTTACACTCTTTCACGAGTTTCTTACAACCCCTACACAGTTTTGTTCAGACCTCGGTTACTTTTATTTGAGGGTGACCGGTCTCTGTCAAGTTGAATTCGTCAATTTAAATAATAGTTTTATTTATCCACGTTACCAACTTTGAGTAGTTTATACAAATTTTAAGTACTCAATTATTAACCAGTGGAAACCACAAGTAAAGAAGACTTTTGACCATTTACTTTCCCCTTTAAAATTTATAAATAGGTCGAAAAAGATATGTTTGATATATATAGGAGTCACATATATACGAGTTCCATCGGTTTATCAACTATACTCTTTCGAAAAGAAATCTCTTCTTAAGGTCGATTATTTATTTTACCTTTATCTTCATTTATCCTAACTAAGATAATTTTAATGAAATTATTGTCTAAATTATTTAAATAAATTATTTTTAATTCAAATTATTTAATTAATTTAGATTATAATCTAGTTTATTTTATCTTATTTAATTATTTTTAATTCATCTTTACACAAAGGTGCACCTACGTTAGTCGGTTTAGGTCAGACACCCTTTGAGATATCCTGTTTGTTCAGAAGTAGTTGTTTGTTTAACATTTTATCTAAATTTTAAGATTTTTCTGAGTAGTTGGTTTACGTTACACAACTGGAACAAACCTGGGATTTTGTGAATGTTATATTCCTTTAAACTTGTGACTGTTTTATAAACCATTATGATTCCTTAATGGTAATTAGAAGACTCCCCCTTACTACGTAACACCCCAAAAAAAAAAAACTCACGAATTAAAAGACTTTATATTTGACTTCATAAGCACCTACTGTATTACAGATTTAGAGTTTTTATTAAAGTATCCCTTCCGCTCTTCTTCCCCACCCACCTCATATCTTTTTCATCCTTACCTACACGATTTTAAACAACTTCGACCCACTATTCATATACACCCAAGGAATATGATCAAAGGAATAATAATAATAATAATAAAACCGACGAGGATACCGTACGTCTTAGAATTAAAGGGACTGGTCCCTAGTTTGGGTATGGGACACGTCACCTTCGTACCTTAGAATTGGTGACCTGACGGTCCCTTAAGGACCAAAGAAATGAAACTATATAAACTTTTAGAAACGTTATTTTTCAATTGTGTGTGTGTGTGTGTGAATGTAGAGATCTTAGAGAGAGAGAGGGACGGTCGTGGTCGTAGTAAGTGGACCTGGTGACGTCATTGGAGGAGAAGGATTCCCAGGGGGTCGAAGACGGGAGTTGGGGTGCCAGATAAAAGGAGTTTCGTCGGTCTCCCTTGGACGATTTGGGACAGTCTAGTGTCGGGATGAGACAAGGGGACTGTATATCTCATTTTCGGTCTCAGGAGAGGTGTCGGGTACCCCAGGGTGTGTTAGACAGGAGGGGTTGGAGAGGGTGGAGGGAGGACGGCGAGGGGACGTGAGTGAGACGGGGAGACGTGACTGGAGGAGCGACGAGGAGTGTGTATAATCGGTGTCGGGGCCACCCCCTGAAACGTGATCGAACCCTACAAGAAGGGAATCAATAGGTGTACGGAGTGATAAAGTGAAAGAAGTCGAGAAGTGAGTTTAGAGTGACTGGTGATTCCGGAAGGGACCGGTGGGTCAGACTTCAACGTTTGTAGAGGGGAGGAGATTTGGGGAGAGGGTGTGTGTGTAGGTGTATGAGAGAGGAATAGAGAAATAAAGGAAGGGAATCGTGATAGTAGATTTTATGGTATAAAAATTTTAAAAAATTAACCATTTTATGGTATATAAAATTGATGATGAAACAAAATAATACAGAGTGAGGTGATTTTACATTCATTCGGGGTACTTCTGTCATAAAAACCAGTAACGATACAATGGTCGCAGGTATTGTCACGAACCGTGTCTCGTTCGTGAGTTATTTATAAACGATTTGTTTACTGTAAAGATATTCGGGTTCGTTTATTGACGTAAGATGGGAAGACGGTGGTTCAAGACTGAACCCCAGAGGGAGCTGAGTCACCTGTACTCAAACTCGTTTGAGGCTCTCTATCACTTCCTGTCCCTTCGGGCCACACGACGTCAGGTACCCCAGTGTTTTCTCAGCCTGTGTTGAATCGCTGATTTGTCGTTGTTTGAAGATGGATCCCAACTGGGTCTCGTTCAGTCAGGGGTGGTGGGTCGGAGAGAGTAGCCCGGTGAGTAGGTCTCCACAGGTCCAGACGAATGGACTTCACAGTAGACCCCGGTACCTGCCTCTCCACATCCCCGGTGGTTCCCTGGGTGACAGAGGACCTGTAGTCCTGCGAGACGACCTTTCTCCTCCTGTCACAACCCCGGTCCGTTCATATACTTGACCGGACCAAACTAATTCTTTTATATACGAAGATCGGTCATCAGTCTAAACGGAGACTTCGAAAGACACTGTTAGATTCCGTCTCCCACGGAGAATTAAATACCTCTTTCTTCTCCTTCTATCTTTACCATTTATTGATGCTTTCTAAGGCCCACTTGACTTCGCATTCCAAGATGTCTGGCTCTAGATTAGTGATCACATCATCATGATTATCTGGGTCGTGAANTCTTTTTTGTACAGTTCTTCTGTGTATTCTTGCCACCTCTTCTTAATATCTTCTGCTTCTGTTAGGTCCCGACCATTTCTGTCCTTTATCGAGCCTATCTTTACATAAAATGTTCCCTTGGTATCTTACCAGACTCATTCCCACAAGGTATATCTTAAGATAACAGGATTAGTCAGGAGGTTCTGGCTGAGAAGGAGAAACTTGTCTTTGAGCAAGATACATAGTTCTATATTGTTGTATCAGCTGTTGGATGTTGTTTTGATAATGGCTGGTTGTATCCTTGTATCACAATTCAGAAAATTCAAGTTCTCAGTAATACAGGAACATATCTGAAACCATGTCCACAATGGACAGTAGACTCTGTTTTGGATGACTGAATCATAGTCACTCCATTTTGGTTCTTTTAAAATGCATCCTCTTTCCCTATTTTTTTAAATTTGAGTCTGAATTTGGTAATAAGGGGTTCATCATCTGAGCCACAGTCAGCTCCTGGTCTTGTTTTTGTTGACTGTATAGAGCTTCTCCATCTTTGGCTGCAAAGAATATAATCAATCTGATTTCAGTGTTGACCATCTGGTGATGTCCATGTGTAGAGTATTCTCTTGTGTTGTTGGAAGAGGGTGTTTGCTATGACCAGTGCATTTTCTTGGTAGAATTCTATACTAGTCTTTGCCCTGCTTCTTTCAGCATTCCAAGGCCAAATTTTCCTGTTACTCCAGGTGTTTCTTGACTTCCTACTTTTGCATTCCAGTCCCCTAGAATGAAAAGGACATCTTTTTGGGGTGTTAGTTCTAAAAGGTCTTGTAGGTCTTCATAAAACCATTCAACTTCAGTTTCTTTAGCGTTACTGGTTGGGGCATAGACTTGGATAACTGTGATGTTGAATGGTTTGCCTTGGAGACGAACAGAGATCATTCTGTCGTTTTTGAGATTGCATCCAAGTACTGCATTTTGGACTCTTTTGTTGACCATGGTGGCTACTCCATTTCTTCTGAGGGATTCCTGCCCACAGTAGTAGATATAATGGTCATCTGAGTTAAATTCACCCTTTCCAGTCCATTTTAGTTCGCTGATTCCTAGAAGGTCGACGTTCACCCTTGCCATCTCTTGTTTGACCACTTCTAATTTGCCTTGATTCATGGACCTGACATTCCAGGTTCCTATGCAATCTTGCTCTTTACAGCATTGGATCTTGCTTCTATCACCAGTCACATCCACAACTGGGTATTGTTTTTGCTTTGGCTCCATCCCTTCATTCTTTCTGGAGTTATTTCTCCACTGATCTCCAGTAGCATATTGGGCACCTAATGACCTGGGGAGTTCCTCTTTTGGTATCCTATCATTTTGCCTTTTCATATTGTTCATGGGGTTCTCAAGGCAAGAATACTGAAGTGGCTTGCCATTCCCTTCTCCAGTGGACCACATTCTGTCAGATCTCTCCACCATGACCCACCCGTCTTGGGTTGCCCCGCAGGCATGGCTTATTACCTTATTACCAAATTCTGACTCAAATTGAAGAAAATAGGGAAAACCGCTAGACCATTCAGGTATGACCTAAATCAAATCCCTATGATTATACAGTGGAAGTGAGAAATAGATTTAAGGGCCTAGATCTGATAGATAGAGTGCCTGATGAGCTATGGAATGAGGTTCATGACACTGTACAGGAGACAGGGATCAAGACCATCCCCATGGAAAAGAAATGCAAAAAAGCAAAATGGCTGTCTGGGGAGGCCTTACAAATAGCTGTGAAAAGAAGAGAGGCGAAAAGCCAAGGAGAAAAGGAAAGATATAAGCATCTGAATGGAGAGTTCCAAAGATAGCAAGAAGAGATAAGAAAGCCTTCTTCAGTGATCAATGCAAAGAATATCTAGGTTGCTCATAACTTTTCTTCCAAGGAGTAAGCGTCTTTTAAAATTTCATGGCTGCAGTCACCATCTGCAGTGATTTTGGAGCCCCCCAAAATAAAGTCTGACACTGTTTCCACTGTTTCCCCATCTATTCCCATG
>SJYO01041852.1:85249824-85327381 GCA_006410555.1 Capra ibex
GGGTGGTATCATCTGCATATCTGAGGTTATTGATATTTCTCCCAGCAATCTTGATTCCAGCTTGTGTTTCTTCCAGTCTAGCGTTTCTCATGATGTACTCTGCATAGAAGTTAAATCAGCAGGGTGACAATATACAGCCTTGACATACTCCTTTTCTTATTTGGAACCAGTCTGTTGTTCCATGTCCAGTTCTAACTGTTGCTTCCTGACCTGCATACAGATTTCTCAAGAGGCAGGTCAGGTGGTCTGGTATTCCCATCTCTTTCAGAATTTTCCAGTTTATTGTGATCCACACAGTCAAAGGCTTTGGCATAGTCAATAATGCAGATTTAGATGTTTTTCTGGAATTCTCTTGCTTTTTCCATGATCCTGCGGAAGTTGGCAATTTGATCTCTGGTTCCTCTGCCTTTTCTAAAGCCAGCTTGAACATCAGGGAGTTCATGGTTCACGTGTTGCTGAAGCCTGGCTTGGAGAATTTTGAGCATGACTTTACTAGCATGTGAGATGAGTACAATTGTGCAGTAGTTGTCCATTCTGAAGGAGATCAGCCCTGGGATTTCTTTGGCAGGAATGATGCTAAAGCTGAAACTCCAGTACTTTGGCCACCTCATGCAATGAGTTGACTCATTGGAAAAGACTCTGATGCTGGGAGGGATGGGGGGGAAGGAGGAGAAGGGGATGACCGAGGATGAGATGGCTGGGTGGCATCACGGACTCGATGGACGTGAGTCTAAGTGAACTCTGGGAGTTGGTGATGGACAGGGAGGCCTGGTGTGCTGCAATTCATGGGGTCGCAAAGAGTAGGACATGACTGAGCGAGTGAACTGAACTGAACTGTGGGGGTGAGGGGGCAGGGGTAATTCTCTTTCCCCTCGAGCTCTCCAGCCTCTCCTATCCTCAGACATCCCTGTTCCTGCTTCTCAAAATTTTGGACTCAGATCAGGACTTAACACCATCACCCGCCAAACCCCAGGCCTTTGGCCTTGAACTGAGTTACACTAGCAGCTCTCCTACCTCTTCAGATTCCAACCCAGAAATGGCACTAAAGCAGGCGAAAGGGACTAGGGTGGGGTTGGGGAGAAGGAGGCAGGGCTGAACTCCAGGGTCTTGACAAGGTGAGCAGCTGAGTTGCCCTGTAGGGAGGGAGGGAGGGAGGGAGGGAGGGAGGGAGGAAAGGCAGGTTCAGGAGGCCCAGATTTGTCCTGGGGCAGGTGAAGCCCAGTGGCCTGCTCAATGCCTCTTGGATGTACGTTTAGGAGGGAGTGGAATACAAGAGGCCAACACATCACCTGTTTGCCAGACTTGGAGCTAATGAAAAGGCAGACACAAACGGGGCAGAAGGGACATCAAAAATAGCAGCCTTGTGACCAAGGAAGCTGATAGTGGAAAATATGGTTTAAGTTTGGGGACAAAGGGCTCCCCAGGTTGAGCCTCAGAATCAGCCAGACTCACCCTGAGCCCAGGCAGCCCTGGAGGGCAGACTGCCCCATTCCATGATACCCAGGCAGGGAGGAGCAGATGCTCAGCCCTCCGGGAGGACAGGAACCGGGATCTGGAGCCTGTCTGCCCAGCTTCAAAACCCACGTATTTTTCCACCTTCCCAACCAGGGTTGTCAGCTGAAACGCTGAACGTAGAAAGGAGGGGCATGGAGAGGGGATGTGTTTCTAGGAGGGCTTCCCAGACAGCCCACGAGACAGCACCTTCTCTCTCCTGCTTCCTAGCAACACTGAACCTCTTAGAACCTGTTTCCTCATTTACAAAATGGGGGTGATGAATACTCAGAGTGAGTGAGTGAAAGTCACTCAATGGTGTTGGATTCTTGATGACCCCTAGGCTGTAGCCCACCAGACTCCTCTGCTCATGGAATTCTCCAGGCAAGGGCACTGGAGTGGGTACCCTTCCCTTCTCCAGGGGATCTTCCCAAGCCAGGGATGAAATCCAGGTCTTCTGCATGGCAGGAGATTTCTTTACCATCTGAGCCACCAGGGAAGCCCACTGATCGTAATAACAGTGCCTACCACATAAAGGAATCTACCTGCCAGCGCTTTCCCTGGTCACACGTACTCTTCATATGATCCCTGAGAAATAGTCACTCTTGTGACTGTTGCATGGAGGAGACAACGAGGTTCAGAGAGGTTAAGCAAGTTGCCTGAGCTCACCCAGCTACCAAGTTGCCCAGCCTGGCTTTGGATGATGTGGCTGCTCCAAGGGCACCCTTCTGTGCTGAGATCCAGCATGGTGTCTGTTGCACAGGGCGGCTGTCCTGCAGTGGTCCCTGGGGTTGGAATACTGGAGCGGGTAGCCTATCGCTTCTCCAGTGAATCTTCCCCACCCAGGAATCAAACCAGGGTCTCCCGCATTGCAGGCAGATTCTTTACCTGCTGAGCCACCAAGGGAAGCCCTGGGCATCATTAGGGAAGGCCAATCCTACCCCTGACCCAGAGGGCCTGCTTACCTTGGCCCGGTCAGCACCCCGGTGGCCTCGCTGGGGAGGAGCGTGGGGGTCCACACTGAGGTCTCTTTCTGGCCACCGGGGTCTGGGGAAGGGGAAGGCTGTACCAGGTCTCTTTCTGGGAGTATGAAGAGCTGTAGGGGAGCCAACTGCAGCAGAGCTTTTTAAAGAAAACTGTGCTTGTCTATAAATAGTGCCTGACGCTTCTAAGCTCCTGACACTTCTGGGATGGCGGTGGGTAGCGCCCTGCTGCACCCTGCTCACCGTGACTGTCAGGTGATTGCAGAGTGGAAAGGAGTCTGGGGCCAGCTGGGTCAGGACTTTAGGAAGCACCGATATCTCCCACGGAAACTAAAGGGGCAATGATGTTGTCAGCTGTTCATGTTGCCAAGTAAGGACTTCTCCAAACAGCATCACTTATTACCATGATCATGTTATAAAAGAAATACTGTGTTAATGCCAGAAAAGTAGAAATTACATAATCTTGGAATGAAGGGCAGGTCAGTAAATGGAATATATTTTTTTGGTGGAAAATTCAGCACAGGGCCGGCCCTAGCTGTTCTAACTCTTCCAGAATCTGATGAAAACAGTAATAGACAATACAAGCCTCTGGAGGCCTGTGGGTGGGAAGTCCCAGAGCCCGAAGTTTGGAGGTGCTGAGCACACCTGGGCGGGGGAGGTGGGTGGACAGATGCACAGAGCTGGGAGGCTGGACATCATGCTGGGTCCTGTGGGTGTGGGGTGAAAGGAGAACCAGCCCCTCTCTGCGATGCAGCTTGCTTCTCTGCAAACAGGGATGGCGATCCCCACCTCGCAGGATGGTGTGGAGGGGGAGCTCTGCTGTGCAGACAAGGAATGCGCGCCATGGTCCACTTTGCAGGCTGCACAGTGAGCGTGGTCCTGGGGTCCCTGGAGTTGCCCGTGTCAGGGTTCTGGAGTTGCAGTGGAAATCGTGGGCAGCTGGGAGCACGCGGACGCATGTCCTGAGGATGCCTGCCAGAAACAGCAATCATCAACATTGATATGACTTGAATGGTGCTCCTTCTAAATATAAGTTGAAGGAAGTCCTCACCCCCGGTGCTTCGGAACACGATCTCACTTTGATATTGGGTCATGGCATATATAGTTAAGATGCAGTCATACCGGATTAGGTGAGCCCCAATCCAATATGACTGGTGTCCTGGTAACAAAAGCCACCCTCGCAGAAGGCCACGTGACAAGGCAGGACACGATGTCAGTGCTGCAGCTACAAGTCAGGAAAGCCAAGGGTGCCGAGGGCAGGCCAGGAAGGATCCTCCAATACCTCAACTTCAGACTTCTGGCCTCCAGAGTTTTGTGACAACGCATGGTTACAACAGCCTTGGAAACTGACACTAATGCCTCCTGCAGGTTGGGTTCCCAGTAAAAGCTTGATAAATGTCTGCTGAAGGGATGATGTTTATTGAGTGCCTGTTGTGTAAGAGGACTTCCCACGTGGCTCAGTGGTAAATAATCCACCTGCAGGAGATGCAGGAGAGCTGGGCTCAATCCTTGGGTCAGGAAGATCCGCTGGAGAAGGAAATGGCAACTCATTCCAGTATTCTTGCCTGGAGAATCCCATGGACAGAGGAGCCTCGCAGGGTATAGTCCATGGGGTCACAATGAGTCACACTCGACTGAGTGAGCACACATGTGCTGATCTGTGGCTGTGATACTGTATAATAGGCACTGGGCTGAGGATCTGATGAGAACTGAACTTTCCTGCGTGTTCTCATTTCATGCAGGAGAAAACCAAGACACAGAGGGACAAGCCACTAGCCAGGGTCACATAAGCAGCTCTAAATCCAGAGCCCTGGCTGGTCAGCAATGTAATAGTGCCTCCCAGCTGGTTGCACAGTACATAGCAGGTGTTCAATAAGTGCTGACTGCCCCATGCATGTTATCTACTTTTCCCCAGTTATGCTGAGAAGGTTCTGGGATTCTACATCACTGTTTGGTTTTCAAGCAAAAGAAGGATTTTCTTTCCCACCTCAGACTTCCAGGATGTCTGGTTTGCTCATTGAGATTCACCAAGTAAGAGCTGATTTGATTATACCTTTAAAGCTGTCACTTCCTCCGAGAGGCCTTTCGTGATCAGCCCTCATCTGTATTAGCATCCTGCTGTAGATTGAATTCAGTTCAGTTCAGTTCAGTTGCTCAGTCATGTCTGACTCTTTGCGACCCCATGAATCGCAGCACACCAGGCCTCCCTGTCCATCACCAACTCCCAGAGTTCACTCAGACTCACGTCCATCGAGTCAGTGATACCATCCAGCCATCTCATCCTCTGTCGTCCCCTTCTCCTCCTGCCCCCAATCCCTCCCAGCATCACAGTCTTTTCCAATGAGTCAACTCTTCGCATGAGGTGGCCAAAGTACTGGAGTTTCAGCTTTAGCATCGTTCCTTCCAAAGAAATCCCAGGGCTGATCGCCTTCAGAATGGACTGGTTGGATCTCCTTGCAGTCCAAGGGACTCTCAAGAGTATTCTCAAACACCACAGTTCAAAAGCATCAATTCTTCGGCACTCAGCCTTCTTCACAGTCCAACTTTCACATCCATACATGACCACAGGAAAAACCATAGCCTTGACTAGACGGACCTTAGTTGGCAAAGTAATGTCTCTGCTTTTGAATATACTATCTAGGTTGCTCATAACTTTTCTTCCAAGGAGTAAGCGTCTTTTAATTTCATGGCTGCAGTCACCATCTGCAGTTGAATTATGTCCTGGCAAAAGATATGTTAAGGTCCTAAACTCTAGTATCTGTGAATATGACCTAATTTGGAAACAGGGTCTTTGCAGATGGAAACAAATTAAGATAAAGTGAATATGTTCGTTGCACAGTCATGTCCAACTTTTTCAGTCTCATGGACTGTAGCCCGCCAGGTTCCTCTGTCCATGGGAGGTCTCCAGGCAAGAATACTGGAGTGGGTTGCCAATTCCTTCTCTAGGGGATCTTCCTGACCCAGGGATCGAACCCAGGTCTCCTGCATTGCAGGCTTTCTTTAACATCTGAGCCACCAGAAAAGCCAGTAGTCATGATAGATGAAGGTGGGCCCTCAGTCAACAAGATAGGTGTCCTTATAAGAAGAGGCACAGAGACACACAAGGAAAATGCCACGTGATAAAGGAGGCAGAGCTTACAGTGATGCGTTTAAGAACCAAGGAATGCCAAGGGTTGCCGGTAACCATCAGAGCTGAGAGGGGGTCCTAGAAGAGAATTTCCCTGAGCCTCCAGGCAGAGAGTAGCCCAGTGCTCACTTTGATTTCAGACTTCCGGCTTCAGAACTAAGAAAGGATATATTTCTGTTGTTTGAAGCCACCCAGTTTGTGATGCTTTGGTATAGCAGCCCCAGGAAATGAATACATACCCCAAGCTTTGCTGCAAGCTGACTGTATTCATCCTGTTCTAAACTCCATCCCCCGTCCTTTCAGAATATTCTAGAATTCGAGTATCTGACTGTCCTCAATTCAATAGTTCAGATGATGTGAACATTCTCCCCTCTGTGCATTGCAGTACGTTACATCCCTGTGTGTTCAGGGCAGGGAGGTGCACTTCTGGAATAATCTAGAGCTCTGGAATCTGCCAATAGTGGGTTAAGTAAATGCTCAGCCTTGTCACTTATCAGCGCTAAGAACTTGGGCCCACCAGGCAGCCTCTCAAGCCACCTCTTCCATAAAAGTGACCACAATGGCACTGCCTTAAGAGGGATGAGGATTAAGAGGTGAGGATTAAGTAGGACAGAGGTGCAAACACCTGGACAGTACCTGATTGTACCTGGCCTTCCATAAATGCTTCTTGAATTGAACTGAATACAATGACAAATCCCCCAGTGGGTGGTTCATTCAATTGCTGTTGTCGTTCAGTCACTCAGTCGTGTCCAGCTCTTTGTGACCCCAAGGACTGCAGCACTCCAGGCTTCCCTGTCCTTCACCAACTCCCGGAGTTTGCTCTTACTCATGCCCATTGAGTCATCCAACCATTTCATCCTTTGTCACCCGCTTCTCCTCCTGGCTTCAATCCAGAGGATGGTTCATTCAATAGATGAAATTAAGTTTCAGTTAATAACATAGGCTCACAAAATTGAAAAGATTAATTGCACAATATTTTCACCTGCTATTTAGATCCATGGAAAAAGAATTACTCAATTATACAAGGTTTTGTACTTTCTAAAATGAAAAAAAAGAAAAGTCAAAGGGAGGTAAGTTATTTTTTCCTTACATAAAATTAACTCACTGCTCATTAACATGGTTCTCCTTTTGTAGTCTTCAGCTTCCTAAATATAAGCACACCCCATCTGTATCTGAACATTTTTAGAGTGCCTCAGAATTAGTGTTGATTTAATTTATTTTCACCAGAGATTTGCAAAATATTTGCCTAAGTTATTTTGAACTGTCGGTGAGTCATTCAGGGAGAGAAAAGGTAGTGTCTGCAAAGCGGGCACTCCCTAATGCACAAAACTGAGCAAGCAAGAAGACGGGGCTTGCGGGGACCCCTCCCCATCCTCCCCCCTTCCAGGGGCACCCTTCCCGCACTGCCAGGGGCTACTCCTGTGTGCAAGTGTTTCCTGAGTCTGCACTTCCCAGAGAGGAAAGCTGAAGCTCCTTGGCTCAGTTGGGATGCCCTCTGTGAGCCGGTCCAGGCTTGCCACCCTCAGAGAACACCTGTCTCCTCTGGGGCTTCCCAGGTGAAAGTCACTCAGTCGAGTCCAACTCTTTGTGACCCTATTGATATAGAGTCCATGGAATTCTCCAGGCCAGAATAGTGGAATGGATAGCCATTCCCTTCTCCAAGGGGATCTTCCCAAACCAGGGGTCGAAGCCAGGTCTCCCACACTGTAGGCGGATTCTTTACCAGCTGAGCCACCAGGGAAGCCTAAGAATATTGGAGTGGGTAGCCTATCTCTTCTCCAGGGGATCTTCCCGACCCAGGAATTGAACCGAGGTCTCCTGCATTGCAGGTAGATTCTTTACCAGCTGAGCTACAAGGGAAGCCCCCTTCCCGGGTGGTGCAGTGGTAAAGAATCCGCCTGCCAGTGCAGGAGATGCAGGAGACACGGTTCGATCCCTGGGTGGGAACGGTCCCCCGGCGTGGGAAATGGCAACCCACTCCAGTATTCTTGCCTGTAAAATCCCATGGACAGCGGAGCCTAGCGTGGTCCACGCAGTTGCAGAGTCAGGCGCCAGTGAGCGACCAACACTTCCACTCTTCATTCTCGGCTGCTTCACTCGAGCCCGCCACCCAGTGGCTCGGAGCCGCAAGAACAGGCATCAGTCTGCACAGCCCCGTCATCAAAGCCCCTGCCTCCAAGTTCCTGTGGAGCCTCCCATTTCCTAGGAAGTTACTCATTCGCTCTCTCCTCACCGTCATTCCCGGGGTTGGGAAGATCCCCTGGAGGAGGGCATGGCAACCCAGTCCAGTATTTCTTGCCTGGAGAATCTCATGGACAGAGGAGCCTGGAGGTCTACAGTCCACGGGATTGCGAAGAGTCGGATCGGACTGAAGCGACTCAGCATGCAGGCACACCCCTCCTTCCCAACCGGTGAAGGCTGCTCTGGGCTCACCCATCCTCCCCTCCTCCTGTCTGCTCCACAGTTCCCGGAAGACAAAAACTGTTCCAACAGACCCCATCCCATCCCAGTGCCTGTTCGTCCTACTGAATTGAAAAACAAGGCCTCCAGGAATGCAGTTTATTCATTAATATCTGAGGTCCTCAAAACTGAGTATATTTTTGAGTGGCAGTTGGTTAAGTGTGTGTGAAAGAATGAATGAATTAGTGGTGAGCCGGTGACTGAATCAGGTGTTCTCCTTGGTAAGATTGTCCAGCTCTAAGATGTAATCATATTAACGGCAGTTAGTCTTTTTTAAAACCTCACCATGAGAGCAAATTTAATCATATTATTTATAAAATTCCCCAAGATGCCATAAAGTGCAGTGAAGTCTTTTCTATAATCCTGATATGACCAGCTAAGGCTGTTAAGTCAGAGTTTTATAAGCGTGGTTTTCCTGGATCTGACTTCACTAATTCTTATCATAAGATGATACATTTGTTCTGAACTGAGAGGAACAGAACTGAAGTCAATAGTTCACAGGCACTTTGTCAAGCGCCATGCTGGGCACTTTTATATACGTTCCATCATTGTACAAAACGCTGGGCCCAGGTGATGCTTCATCCTCGACGTTTTCCTCACCAGTCATCGCCATCACCATCAACATCATACCGTTACCATCATCACCATCCTCAGAAGCTGCCCCCATTACAACACCCCCACCATCACCTCCACCACCACCATCACCATCATTATCACCATTATTGCTACCATCACCACCATCATTATTATTACCATAACAACTAACATCTGTCGAGCACTTCCTCTATATCAGCCACTGGTCTATATATTTAACAAGTGTTTTTCAGGTAATCTGCAACACAACCCATAAAACAGACACAATTATAGCCACAATTCTTGTAGATAAGAAAATTAGGAGACGCTCTGGGATTTTCTCCAATATGCATCTAGTGGAGGGAAAGGCAAAGCCACAGGACAACAGCAGGGCGGGAGTGCTCTTTCAAAACTTTCTGCAGCTGAAACAAGCAGGTGGCCTTGGAGGTCAATCCCAAAGAAGGCAAGCTCAGAGCAACAAACACAGCAGCCGTCAGTAGAACAAAGTTCAGCCTTCCCATGACATCTCTACAGCATCAACATTTGCCCCCAACCTTGGTGTCCTAAAGTTGCCGATGGTCAGAGATAGGAAGGGCCCCAGCATCAGCCAGGCCAAGTGCTTTACATTACAGCTGAGAAAACCAAGGCCCAGATCTAAAGTGACGGTTGTTCCCAAGTCAGCTTTTATTACCCTTAACACCCAGCCCCCTCAGACCCCTGAGGGTTCCAGATAATCCTTGAATGACAGCGGTGTGTCCCCCATCGGGCGTGTCCACTCACCCAGGGGTGCCTACACGTATGCACCAGCAGGACCTGGGACTAGTAGTCATTCAGGGCAGGGTCCCCACATACCCCCAGACTCAGTTCAAAGGAAACTTCCCT
The DNA here is from genome assembly GCA_006410555.1 of Capra ibex. Lineage (NCBI taxonomy): Eukaryota > Metazoa > Chordata > Mammalia > Artiodactyla > Bovidae > Capra > Capra ibex. The sequence continues at coordinate 85,259,341 of SJYO01041852.1, forward strand.
GTTGGTCACACAGAAACTTAAGACCAGGCTCTGGCAACAGGCTGTGTCCCCTCTGGGGACCACAGGGGCCAGGGTGAGGGGCCCAGTGTCAGAGGCTCCCCTGGATACACAGGACTCCTTCCCAGTGATGGTCGGTCCCAGGCCTCTGCCCCAGATGGCCCGGGTCAGATGGGGTCAGGGCAACTCCCCTCTTCCTGTCTCCATTCTTCTACTGAAGGGAAGTCCTAGAATCCATTCATGTGCAGCTGTAACTCACTTACTGAATGTTGATCAGGGACCCAGCATGTCTAGGCACAGTTCTACCTGGGGAAACCTAGCCATTTTCTCCTCCACGAAGTTCACTCCTGATGGGAGGGGACACACAAGGCATGGATGGACTGGTAAGCCTATATATACTGACCAGGGGTGGAAGGACTTGGAGGAAAGAAAGCCTGGCCGGGGCAGGGGGAGACTAGCTGGTGGGGAGGGGGTCATTCCTTGCTTAGAGTGGTCAGAGGGACCTTTGGGCAGAGACCTGAGTGAAGCCAGGGCGGGAGCCGGGCAGCACTGGGTAGGAGCTTCCAGGCAGAGGGAACGGCAGGTGCAAAGGCCCTGAGGTGGGACTGTGTGGGGCGTGTTGTGGCCGAAGCAGAGGAGTGGGGAGCACAAGGCTGCTGGGGGTGGGCAGGAAGTCGAGGAAGGACTCAGGATTATTCTAAGTGTACTTCACATCTCTTTCATCCGTTCAGGTGTTTCAGGAGCCAGAGGATTTAGATGATTGGGAAATTAGAGAGTTAGTCCTTCCCCTGAGCCGCTCATGGTTTTCTGTTTTTCCTTTTGTCCGTCCAGTGGACACACATCACGGAGCCCTGAGCAAGGGTTCAAAGGAGTTTCCACGGTCCAGGGCAGGAGCCTGAAAAACACGGTGAGCACCGCCCTTCTCTTTCCCCTTCCCCACCCCCAAGTCCTGCTGCCTCTACCTGCCAGGTACTCCCCATGGTTCGCTTGGCCCTGAGTTGTCAAGGGAAGGGAGATGGAGGGGAAGAGAGAGAGAGAGTGAGAACGTCTGGTTACCTGTCACCCGAAGGACCGACCTCATCACAGGACACACTTAGGGGCACCTGTTTCGGTACCAGCCTCCTGAAGTCAGATGGTGAAGTCCCTCCCAGGATGGGGAAAGATGACGAAAGTAACCAAGGGAAGACTTGGAGAAGAGACCTTTCTCCTACTGGGGACAGTTGGGGTCACCCTGTGTCTCCGCCTCCTACCCCCACGGCCTTCCCACAACCAAGGAGCACCGTGGGCTGCACAGGTGCCTTCCGCATGAGAGGACAGCCGTCTGCTTGGGTGGCTCCTGCTGGCCTCATTTCCCGGGGTTCTGCACCGTCATCTGCTCCTCCACCTGGGAACGCACCCCGAGGGTGTCACCTCTCACAGCCCCCTTGGCAAACTGCTGTCCCTCATTAATATTCCAGTGCCCTCCCAGGGAATCATTTCCAGGTCACTTCTTCTTTAAACCTTTGGCACGTTGACTTTCTATTTTTAAAGTGATTATTTGATACATACAGAAAGGTAATTCATAATATGTGTGCATGTAGATCACGGAGTAGACTGATAAATGAAAATAGCTGTGGACTCTACCCTGAGCCTAGAACACACTATTCAATGTGCTCTTTCCTGCCCAAACCCTCCCCCTCCATGAAAGTAACTACTCTTCTGAACAATATCCGGGTTCGATCCCTGGGTCGGGAAGATCCCCTGGAGAAGGAAATGGCAACCCACTCCAGTACTCCTGCCTGGAAAATCCCATGGATGGAGGAGCTTGGTAGGCTACAGTCCATGGAGTCACTAAGAATCAGACATGACTGAGCAGCTTCACTTTTACATGCTATAACCCTAAACCATCTAGCACTTAGCTGAGCCTGGCTCTTTTTTTTAATTTTTTATTTATTTATTTTAATTGATCACTTTGCAATACTGTGGTGGGTTTTGCCAAACGTTGACTTGAATCAGGCATGGATGTACATGTGTCCCCCATCCCGAATCCCCGCCCCCCCCCCGGCTTTTGAACTTTATATAAATAGAACATTCTGTGAGTGTCCTTCAGGTAGTTGCCTTTTTCACTCAAGGTTATGTGTTGACATAGCTAGTGTTCTGTGTTCCCTTCTCCTGCTGTGCACCATTTCTCTATATGAATGTGCAGATGTTGTCCATCCTGTTGTGAGTAGACATTTGGGTTGTTGCCCATACTTTGTTCTCAGGTTGATGCCCTGTGGCCATTACTGTAGTCTCCCAGGTTATGGGCTGTAAGAGTTTCTCTAGGGAGTTGACTAGAGAGAGATTGTTGGATTTGGGGTGTCATGTCACCAGCTTTACTGATGGAACTCCGACAGTGCTCTAAATCCATTGTGCCAGTTTGACCATCCCCAGCAGCGAAAGACCTCACCCGCTTTCCGTATTCACAGACTTTCTGGATTTGGCAAATCTGATGAGTGTTAATGGTCTTGCCCACGAATTTAATTGAGTTAAATCTTCCCTGGAGATCTTTTCATATGTTTTCAGGCACTTCTCATGGTCCCTTCTAAGAGATATCTGTTCCTGGTTTGGGCAGGCATTTTTATCTTGTTCTTTGACTTCCTGTTGACTTGTTGAAGTTCTCTGCATATTTTCTTCATTCATCACCCGTTCATTTCGTATGTGGCAGATGCATTCTCCCTGCATGTGACTTGTCTTTGTTTATGGTGTCTTAAGCTCTTGAATTAGTGATGGATACTCTTCTATAACATCTTATAAAAGTTTCAAATTTGAAATGCTTTTCACATTTAAATATTCAGTTTGCTGAGGTAGGGCTTGAAGTAGAGATCTAAAGCAATTTTTTTCCAACGGGACAACAAATCTTCCAGCACCTTCAGTGAGTGCTCCACGCTTTCCCACTGACCTGTAACACCCTGCTCTGTTACATTTAGTCTCCTTATTTGCATTGTCTGGATCCTCTTCTGTGTCTGATCATCTCCCCTTGTGCCAATATCACACTGTCTCAAGAATCACAGCTTTGGGACTTCCCTGGCTGTGAAGTGGTTAAGACTTCACCTTCCAGTGGAGAGGGCATGAGTTCAATCCCTGGTCTGGGAACTAAGATCCCACATGCCTCATAGCTGAAAAGCCAAAACATAAGACAGAAACAATATTGTAACACATTGAACAAAAACTTTAAAAATGGTTCACATCTAAAAAAAAGCTTTTTAAAAAAAGACCGCAGATTTATCATAAATCTTGCTCTCAGATAGGGCAAGTTCTCCTCTTCCTAAATGCATTCCTCTTATAAAGATAAGTAACTACTAGCTACCCTAATCTTATTGCTGCGTTCATGAACACAGAGCTCTTTGTCATCTGGCTTTGGCACCAATGTTGTTTCATTTCTCTTCTCCCTCTTTCCTCTGAATAACTCCTGCTGGATCATAGATTCAGATCAACCCTCATCACCTTCTGGGGTTCTGGAACCACCCTGCAAGCAGATCCAAGTGCTTGTTCTTTGGGTATCACCCTTCTCCTGCACTGAGTCAACCTTGCTTGCTATTTACATTCACTCCCTCCCTCTTGCCTCCCACTCACCCTGACTTGCTTCACCTTCGCACACCCAGCAGGAGAGAGCTGGGGAAAACTGGTCGAGAACCTTCCCTCCATCCTGGATAGCACTGCTCTTCCAAAGTCTTTGACCTGCTCTCTTGAAGCTGATGTTCACTGCAGTCCAATGAGAAGGGTTCAGGGATCTCTGTCTCTATTTTCTAGGCAGAGGCAGTCTGCTCGCCCCCTCCTCTGCCTTTCAGCATTACTTTCCTTCTGAATCACCACCAGAGCCTGTGATGAGCCCAGATGGGATCTTGAGTCTGTCCTCTCACTGGGAGGATGTCGGGGGCAGGCAGAAATGTCACTCAGCCCACATGAGATCAGTCATCTCTCCGCACCAGACCTCCAGCCTCCACTGCATGCTAGCACCACGCCCAGCACCCTCCCTTCTCCAGGGTCCCAGCTAGTGGATCTCATATCCAGCCCATCAACTGCCTTGTTGCCCCTACTGCCCACGTCCCAGGGCCCAGCCTCTTCAATGGTTGGTCTGGCATTTGCTTTGCTAACACTGATCTGCAGTCACTCGGGTGGGCTCCAGGGATGCAACCGTGCCAATGGCAGAGGGATGGGCTAAGTGGTGGCCTGTCCAGAGCCTCCAGGCTCTCAGAGGGGAGGCTAACTGCTCACCAACACTGTGGCCTGGGCTTGAGGACTCTGTCCTGGCCATGGAGTCCACTCAGCAGGCTGGCTGAACAGCTGGAGTCAGGGTCCTCGCCCAGCTTCCCTGGTCACACAGGCATAGGGTCTTCCCTTCCTTCCTCCCCAGCCCCTCCCTAGGCCCCTGCACCTATCCAGTCTCCCTCCAGGGACTTTCAGTCTCTCCCCTTCTCCTCCCTGCAGCGTGTCGCCAAGCCAGGCCAACACCACCCCGGCCCCCCGATGTCTTCATCCCCGACAGCAAACTGGACTTCCCTGGGGGCTCAGATGGTAAAGAATCCACCTGCAACTCGGGTTCCATCCCTGGGTTGGGCAGGAAGATCTCCTGGAGGAAAGCATGACAACCCACTCCAGTGTTCTTGCCTGGAGAATCCCATGGACAGAGAAGCCTAGGGGGCTACAGTCCATAGGGTCGCAAAGGGTCAGATACAACTGAGCAACTAACACCGTCACTTTCCACGCCAGCAACCTGCCCTTGTCTTCAAGCCCCCCCGCCCCGGCACTGTGGGAGCTCCTTCTCTGGATGAAATCTGTCTGCTCTGTCTCTCCCTTACTTCAAACCCTCGCAGCAGCAGCTCAGCAGAGCTCTTTGGCTGGAGTCCACACTGCAAGCTCAGCTTCTGGTTCTCCAGTCATGCTGAGAGGCAGGCAGCTAGGAAGGGGCCCGCTGTGCCATCCTCCCCCGTCTCCTGCACCGGGAGCCCCAGCAGAGGCCTTCCTGCTCCTTAGGCCTCCGGGCGGGCAGCCCCTCCTCCTGGAAGGCCTCTGGCCTGCCTGGTCACGTGACCCCTCTCCAGCCTGCTGGGCTCACCCGTTTACTTCTGTGCACGGTGCCACTTGCTGCACTGGCGTGCTCTGTGGGTGCAGGCATCTCAAGTTTTCAGGACTGGTTTTGTCTTGTTGCCTCCCGTAGCCTGGGCGCCTGCACCGAGTCTGTCCTCAACCTGGCGAATGGTGTTGCTTCTGTGTTGCTGTGTTTTGGTCGGCTCCTCCCCAGTGGAATGAGAGATCTCAGAAGGCAAGCTTTATTTCTCTCTGCCTGTAGGAGCCTGGCATGCAGGGGGTGCTCTGTAACTGTTTGTGGAAAGACTGAGTAATTGAACAGACGAGTGAGTGAATCAGAATGGACTCTACTGTGAGGGCACCCAGGTATGGACTTTCCATCCATACTGACCCACCCGGGGTACCACGCTGATGGGCTAGTTGGGGACCTGTGGTAAGAACCAAGGTTCCCCTGTGTCCAGACACCCTGCAGGGCTGACCCAGGCCTCCCAGCTGCAGGGCTGAAGTGGGGGCGTGGAGATTGGACAGACAGACCTGCTCCTGTTCCTGGGCGCCGGCCAGAGTTTGGAGAAAGCACAAAAGATTCTTGCTCCCAAATCAGACAGACCATAAGACAGTTTAAAAATGCACACACCCGGGTGCTCTGTGAAGCCAGGGGTGGAAAGGTGGGTGCAGAAGAGGCATGAGGGTCAATGAACATGTTTGGATTTAAAAAAAAAAAAAGAAAGCATCTAACAGGGAGGTTTGCTTTAACATTCTGGCACGTTCTGTTGATTTATGACTGTTGCTAGGTAACAGAGTACACTGAAGTGGGTGTGATTTTAAAGCTGTGGCTTCTGACCAAAGGAAAGAAACCATTAATCGGGCTGGGGGGCTGGAGGAGGGTGTAAATGCAACCCAGAGGACGGAACAGTTAGCAGCAATTAGAGTAAAGCCAAGGGGATCCAGCCCCTCCGTGTCTATAATCTTTCACGTGTGTGTTCAGCTGCGAGGATGGAAAGCCAGCTGCTGACATGGCTTCTCCTTCAGAAAGACACCAATGAGAATTTATCTTTTATTTTGCAGAAAATCGATTTAGTAGCCGTCCACTTTCTAACATAGCACTGCTGCTGTGCAAAGCGTATGAAGTGTGTCATCTTGATGGTCAGGGTTCATTGTCTTCACTGAGGTTACCAAGGGCTCCAGCCTCTCAACAGGACTGTTCTCTGGCTGGGCACACACTGATACCTCTGGGTGCCCTGCCGGGGTTCCAAGGTGAGCAAGACAGAAGTCCCCCACGTGGTGAAGCTGACATTCAGTTTATGTGTGTGGAGGGGGTGGGCAGACAGTCACTAAATAATAGTCATGTTTAACAAGCCAAGTATATTTTATGCTACAAAGAAAAAAGCCAAGCCAAGTAAAAAGGTCCAGGAATAGGGGTGAGTGTCCTGGAGGGCGGGGTGGTGCTGATTGCAATTATAAACTGGGGGATAGTCTCATCTAAGCAAAGTCTTAAAGGAAGTGAGGGACTAAGCCTTAGAGATGAAGGAAGAACAATCCAGGCAAAGGGATACGGAGCAGGTGCCCTGAGGCAGGTTGGAGAAACAGCGGGGAGGCCAGTGTGTCTAGAGCGGAGTGAGTGGGGAGGTGGGGGGCAGAGGGAAGCAGATCATGTGGGGGTCCCCAGGTCCACTCAGGTCCTCCACAGGGGGGACATCATGGAAGGAAGAGGGGGTACTGGGGGCGACTGCAGTTCACTGGGCCGTCCTGTGCCAGGTCTTGTGCTGTGGGCTTGGGCACCTGACAGGGGGTGAGACTCCGCTGTCTAGCTCATGGGACAAGCAGACTGAGGCCCCTGGGAAAGGGCCGGCAGGAGATCCAACAGTTGTTGAGTGACCGAGCCTGGATTCGGGCCTTTACCTGCCGGCTCCTTACCTGCCTTTTCCTCCCACAAACTCCTACTTATCCTGCAAGGCCCAGCTCAAATGTCCCCTCCCTCTGACTTCATCGGTACTCCTTACACTTGGTGCCCCACAGCCCGGGACCTCCCCCTCCTTGCAATAGGGCTTCAGGTTTATCCTCTGGACCATGGACCCTTCGGGTCCTGTCCCCAGCCTGATTCACTCCCCAGAGCTCACTCTGGAATTGGCTACTGAACAAGTGAATGGGAGGGAAGGGGATGGGGAGAGAGGGAGGAAGTGAGGAAGGTAGGTGTGTGCAGAGCAGCCTGTGAGGGAGAGATGAGTGATGTGGGGAACAGAAGGTGAGGAGCTGGGAGGAAGGCCCATGTAGGCTGCGTCTCTCCCACACACATGCTCTTTGCAGGCCTATGTGTGTCCTGTGGGCTTTCTAGGAGGCGCGAGTGGTAAAGGACCCGCCTGCCAATGCAGGAGATGTAAGAGACACGGGTTTGCTCCCCGGATCCATGCCCGGCACACAGGCCTTTGTGCCGCCGAGAGCCATCTTGCTCCTTGCGTCTGTGTTCCAGAGTCTCCCAACTCCGTAGGGCCCTCTCTGTAGTGAGTGTGGGCTCCCGGCAGTCGGAGCCTGGGAAGCATGTGCATGCAGGCAGTCTATCTGCAAAGGGATCTCCGGAGTCATCTCTTGGTCTCTGCTGTGGGAATATGGGATCCCCGTCCACTGAGACATGGACCGAAGGTTTTGGAACTGATCCCTGAAAGAGGAGCATCAGCAATCCTCCCAGGATTTTCCTGCCAAATAAGTCAGGAGTGCCCAGGTGACACTGAGTCCCCCCACTCCAGGCTGCATGGACTACACAGTCCATGGAATTCTCCAGGCCAGAAGACTGGAGTGGATAACCTTTCCCTTCTCCAGAACTGATCCCTGAAAGAGGAGCATCAGCAATCCTCCCAGGATTTTCCTGCCAAATAAGTCAGGAGTGCCCAGGTGACACTGAGTCCCCCCACTCCAGGCTGCATGGACTACACAGTCCATGGAATTCTCCAGGCCAGAAGACTGGAGTGGATAACCTTTCCCTTCTCCAGGGGATCTTCCCAACCTGGGGACCGAACCCAGGTCTCCTGCATTGACGGTGGAGTCTTTACCAGCTGAGCCACAAGAGAAGCCCACGAATACTGGAGTGGGTAGCCTATCGCTTCTCCACTGGATCTTCCCGACCCAGAAATTGAAGCGGGGTCTCCTGCATTGCAGCCGGATTCTTTACCAACTGAGCTATGAGGGAAGCCACAGGTGGGCAAAACTAGGCCAGCCCCTGGAGAAACAGAGAGGAGGGGCAGATAGGGTCCAGTAAATATAAGCTCCAGGGCCGTGTGTCCCCCAGGCTGGCTCTGCTTTCTGAGATTTGGGCTTGTGCCCCATTTCTGAATTGCCTTTCTGTCACTTGCAACTCAACAGTGCTGATCAACATTCCCCATTGTCCCCTGGTAACATGGAGCCCTCAAGGACACTAGCTCTCAAGACCTGCAGCAAGACTAGTAGGTAGAGCCCATCCACAGGGACAGCCCACCCCCTCCAACCTTTTTCCATGACAGACCCAGCTGCCCTCCTGTATGAACCAGTTGCCTCTTTCCCTGGCTCTCCAAGGTCCTCAGGGTTCTGACAGCCCCACTGGACTTCCCTCTCTGGTTCCCCGAGGGAAGCTTGGATGGTCCTGCTACCCAGCATGGCCCCTGGGCTGACCCACCAAGATACCCACTCGAGCCGGCCCTGTACCATCTGCCCACTGCAGAAACTCTGTTGGTCAGCCTGAACCACTCCCTATGGGAGGCGCTATGCTGGGAGGGAAGGAGAAGGGCTGGTCACCTGAGTTTCTGACAGGCTTCATTCATTCATTCATCCAACAAGTACTAAATGAGCTCCTACTGCCTGCCAGGCACTGGGGCCCATGGGGGAGAGGGAAACAGAGGTCATCTGATGCGAACAGCTGACTCATTGGAAAAGTCCCTGATACGGAGAAAGATTGAGGGCAGAAGGAGAAGAGGGCATCAGAGGGTGAGATGGCTGGATGGCATCACTGATGCAATAGTCATGAACTTGGGCCAACTCTGGGAGATGGTGGGGGACTGGGAGGCCTGGCGTCCTGCAGTCCATGGGGTCTCAAAGACTGGGCGACTGAACAACAATGTGGCATGGGAGTGGTTCCTCAACCTTAGCTTCTCTCTGTGGCTAATATTCCTTCTTGGGCCTGGGATGTGTAGGTTTCCTCAGACTCTGTTTGGAGATGTGTGATCTCGTTGAGAGTTAGTGTTAATATGGCTTGTGGTCCTCTCAATGGCTTTGTCCCATCTGTCCCATTTGTCTCACCTGGTTCCCCATGAATCTGTCCCTCAAGTTTCCTTGTGATCTTGAAGTCAGTGATTGTTGTTAGTCGCTCAGTGGTATCTGACTCTGTGTGACCCCATGCACTGTAGCCCACCAGCCTCATCTGTCCATGGGATTCTCCAGGCAAGAATACTGGAGTGGGTTGCCATTTCTTTCTACAGGGGATCTTCCCTGACCCAGGGATCGAACCCAGGTTTCCCACATTGCAGGCAGATTCTTTACCATCTGAGCCACCAGGGAAGTTCCTCTTGAAGTCAGGAATGTATGTTATTCATTGGTTTCTACTCCAATGTCCCTTGTAGGTGTGATACCTAATAGTGATCAATAATTTCTAATTTAATTAATGGATGGTGAATAAATGCTCTAAGGACTCAGCGATGACTTCAAGCACTGAAGTAATCAAGGAGGGCTTCATGGAGGAAGTGTCATGAGAAGGGTGGCTTGGAGTTGCTGGTAAGAAACACAAACGAGTCTCCCCTTGAAAGATGAATGTGTGTCCCCAGATGAGAGTCTGGTTCTGGGAAGCTGCACCAAGCTCCCAGGAGCCTACCTGCAGGACACTTGGAGTCTTCTTTCCCTGATACCACCAGGTCCAGGTGGGACATGGGGATGAGCATGGGGCCTTCAGGGCCCTCTTGCTAGGGCTGGTTGGAGGGGTAGATGTGTGGAGGGCGTGTACCCGGCCGGCAACATTGTGAATTATTGATCACCGGAGAGTAATGTATAAGAAAGGTCATTTCCCTCCTTAAGTCAAACTGTTCCATCATGCTTAATTGCCTGCTTTCCAAATTTCCCTCGGGCTGGCCTGGGGATGGGGATTAGTTCTGAGCCTATTTATTTTGCTTGAATCTAGTCTACAGGGTACAACAGGATGTGATCCATTCCTCTTTGGTATTAAGGTCTGAACACTGTGGATGTGATTAATTCAGGGGTTAAATGGAGGAGAGAGGCTCTTCCCCTACCTGGTACTACAGAGAGGTGTTGCTCTAAGTACCCCATCCCCTCAAGTCTTGACCTATTTGAGTGGTGGACTGGCAAAATTGGAGAAATGAGGGGAAATCTATATTCCCTGAGCACCTGAGATGTACCAGGCTCTGTGTATATCATCTCCTTCAGTTCTCACTGAGACATCCAAATAAAACAAATGTTGTTGCTGTTGTTCAGTCGCTATGTTGTGTCCAACTCTTTGTGACCCCATGGACTGCAGCACGCCAGGATTCCCTGTCATTCGCTGTCTCCCAGAGTGTGCTCAAATTCATGTCCATTGAGTCAACGATGCTATCTAACCATAACATCCTCTGCTGCCTTCTTCTTTAGCCTCCAATCTTTCCCAGCAGTAGGGTCTCTTCCTGTGAGTCAGCTCTTTGCATCAGGTGGCCAAGTAATACGATGTGGAGGACAAGATGAAATCAGTGCCAAAGAAAATTGTTAAGAGCAGTTTGCAAGGATTCTTCCACCCCTTCCTGACAGGGTAGGGTGGTGGGTAATGATGGGAAGTCATGGGGAGTGTTGCTCTGGAGGGGGCTGTGCTGGGGCTCTAAATTACTGCTAAGCAGGAGGAAGAGGAAGTACCCACCCCTCCTCTGTATTCAAGCATGGATGGATGACTCAAAGTTTAAAATGTACCTGATGGCTTTGCAGCCAGGAAAGAACAACAGGAATCAGATTTACCTTCCCACTCAAAACAACTAAAAGTCAAGACAAAATATGTGAAACAGTGGTTTTCAAGATGCTGGACAATAGGCCGTAAAGGGGACAGTGATCAGCGAGAAACAAAAACAGAGGGAGACGCCAGGATTGCTCCAGCTGATGCCTTGAGAGTTCCCTGTCCAGGTTTCAGGGAGATGTTGTCCAAGCTGAGTCTGGTAAAATCCTCAAGCTGAGGAAATGGAGCTGAGATTCTGGAGAAAGCAAGAAAGCTAGGGGCTCACGGGGCAGCATAATGAAGAGGAGAGAGTTCCAAAGAGAAAGAGAAAGTTGCAGAGGTAGGGAGAGGTTGAGCATGAGCACTCAACTCAGAAATGATCAGCCTATGCATAGGAGGAAATTGCCCAAAGTTAGGGCAGGGATCATTGAAAAGGCCCAGAGGGCACAGTGTTTTGAGCACACAGAGAGAGTTGGGAATAGTGCCTGCTGGAAAAATTCACATTCCTCAGGGGCACTGGGCAGCTTGCTCAGGCAAGCCTTGCCTTAGTAGTGGAAGATAATATGTCTGAGATTCAGAATTGGTTCAAATGTGCCTAGCAAATCACCAAAGTAAGACTTAAAAGAATCAAACTGCTTGTGAGTTAAGCTCAAGAATACCTCTAGAGTTATAAACATATCCAGCATCTTTGGCCCACAAGGTAAAAGATGTCTGACATCCAGTAAAACCATTACTTATAATAGGGGAAAGAAGTGCAAACTGTTGGAGACTAAGCCATGGAAAGCGGTGTGTACCTCAGTGCTGGATGAAACCCTCTGTTGCATTTAAGGTACATTGTGAAGATTAAATAATCAAAGGTCTATACAACATGTCTTGATCAATAAATCCTTGTTTCCATCCTTTTTTTTTTTTTTGCTGTTAATTATTAATTAAACGAAGATCATGGCATCCAGTCCCATCACTCAGTGGAAAATAGATGGAGAAACAATGGAAACAGTAATAGACTTTATTTTGGGGGCTCCAAAATCACTGCAGATGGTGATTGCAGCCAGGAAATTAAAAGACACTTGCTCCTTGGAAAAACAGCTATGAATAACCTATAAAAAGCAGAGACATTACTTTGCCAGCAAAAGTCCATCTAGTCAAAGCTATGGTTTTTCTAGTAGTCATGTATGGATGTGAGATTTTGACCATAAAGAAAGTTGAGTGCTAAAGAACTGATGCTTTTGAACTGTGATGTTAGAGAAGATGCTTGAGAGTCCCTTGGACTGCAAGGAGATGAAACAAGTCCATCCTAAAGGAAATCAGTCCTGAATATTCATTGGACGGACTGATGGGTGAAGATTAAGCTCCAATACTTTGGCCACCTGATGTGAAAAACTGACTCACTGGAAAAGACTCCGTTGCTGGGAAAGATTGAGTGAAGGAGGAGAAGGGGACAACAGAGGATGAAATGGTTGGATAGCATCACCGACTGGATGGACTTGAGTTTGAGCAAGCTCTGGGAGTTGGTGATGGACAGGGAAGCCTGGCCTGCTGCAGCCCCTGGGGTCACACAACTGGGGTCAGTTGGACACGACTGAGTGACTGAACTGAATATCTCAAACAATTTTTTGGGGAAGGAGTAAGTTTTAAACGAGTATTAAAATTCCCTAGTGTTGAGGGCCCCTGGATTGCACAGTGTTGTGCCAAATGTGTGTTGTGTCTTTGTGGATGAGAATCATTATAAAAACTGCACTACACACTTTCAAAGTACTTCTAGGTTTGCAGTGGAGGTGGTGAGGTGACTTTATTTTTGTTGTTGTTGCTTTTAATTAATTTTTATTGGAATATAGTTGATTTATAGTGTTGTATTAGTTTCCGGTGTTCAGCAAAATGAATCAGCTGCACATATATCAATTCTTTTTTGGATTCTTTTCCTGTGTAGGCATTACAGTATTGTGTAGAGCTCCCTGTGCTACCCAGTAGGTCCTTATTATTTATTTTATATATAGTAATGTGTCTATGTCAGTCCCAATCTCCCAATCTGTGAGTCTATTTCTGTTTTGTAAATAGGTTCCTTTGTAACATACTTTTTTTGATTTCCACATAAAAGCAATTCATGTAGTATTTGTCTTTGTCTGACTTACTTCACTTAGGATGATAGTCTCTAGATCCATCCATGTTGCTGCAAACGGCATTATTCTGTTCTTTTTTTAAAGCTGACTAATATTCCATGGCATCCATTGATGAACATTTAGATTGCTTCCTCATCCTGACTGTTGAAGTGCATTTGTTTTTACTGAAATGAGATGCCCTCTTTTAAAGGCAGTGCTGGGAGTTGTTGTGATGTTTTTACTTTGGTCCAGAGAATGTGAAATAAACAAGTTTCCTGGCCAAAAAAAAAATTACTTATAATAGAAAAGAATCTTAAGAAAAAAATAATATATATATATAGTTCCATTTCTGTATGAATTTTAGAAACAGTTTGTCAGTTTAAAAGAGGCATTTTAATTTGGACTGTGTCAAGTTCATAGATCAATTTGAGGAGAACTGACATGTTAACAATATTGAGTCTTCCAACATATAGGACACTTTCCACTTATTTAGGTCTTCTTTAATTTATCTCATGTTTTCTAATTTCCAGTGCATAGGTTTTTCACATCTGTTTTTAGATTTATTTCTCCATATCTCATATTATAAATGATATCTTTAAAATTTAGATTTTGATTGATCTTATATCCTGAAAACTTAAATTTATTATTAATTCTGGCAGTTTTTTATAGCTCCTATTGGATTTTTATATGGACAATCATGTCTTCTGTGAATCAAGACAAGTTTTACTTCCTTTCTTCTAATTTGAATGTCTTTTATTTCTCTTTCTTGCTTTATTGCACTGGCTGTAACCTCTAGTACAATGCTGAATAGTCATGGTATAAATGGCTGTCTTTGCCTTGTCCCTTGTTATGGGGGAAACTATTTCATATTTAAGACCATTAAATCTATAGGTTTTTCAGAAATGTCCTTTGTCAAATTAAGGAATTTCACTTCTATTTGTAGTTTGTTGAGAGGACTAATATGATCTAATCTCAAGAACTCAATATAAAGCTTCAGTAATTGACATTGGTATTGATAGTATTGTGTCAAAGTAAACAAGTATATCAATGGAATAGAATAGAGAACCCAGACAAAGACCCACACGTTTATGGCAGCTGATATCACTGATTTTGAGCAAAAATAAAAAGGTAGTTCAGTGGAGAATAAACAGACAATTGGTGCTAAAACAACTTAAAAAAAAAAAAAGAACCATGTCTCACATCATACACAAGAATTAATTCAAAATGGATCATAGACCAAAATGGAAAATCCAAAATTATAAAACTTCTAGAAAAAGTTAACAGACTTTCCTTAAAAAACCAGATTGTAAATATTTTAGGCTTGCGGACATATGGTCTCTCCTGCAACTGCACAACTCTGCAATTATAGTGTGAAAGTGGCCCTAGAAAATGCATAAATGAATGAGTATGGCTCTGTGTCAATAAAACTTTATGACTATGTCTAGTCCATCCTGGAAATGCAAGAATGGTTTAAAGATAAACTATTAATTTAATTCACTGCTTTAATAGATCAAAGGCAAAAAGCCAATGATCATATGGATAGGTACAGCAAAACAAAGCAACTAGCCAAACAAAAAACACCCACATTAGACAAGTTTTGATATTCATTTTTGATAAATTCTCCCAGAAAATTAGGAGGGATGAGAAAACCCAACAGCAAACACTTTTTTTTTTTTTCACATGGAACTTTAAGAGCATTACTAGACCAAAGACAAAAATGCCTTCTGTCGCCAGTGCTATTCAACTCTATGTTATAGTGGAACCAACTGAGCCAGATAGCAAATGGGGAAAGAATGGCAAGAAAAAGCGCAAACTGTCTTTAACTGCAGACATGATGGTCTACACGGAAAATCCAAGATAATCTGCTCTCAAACTATTTAAAACCATATGATAGATCAACACAACCGCTGGGTACAAGACAGCACACAAAAGTCAGTAACACTTCTCCTGAAGAGCAATACCATTTAGAACATATAAGAGAGGCAAACTCCATTCACAAAGGCAGTAAAACCTATAGGGCACTTAAGATGAAATCTAAGAACAGATGTACAAGCTCCATATGGAAGCAGTATAGCAGTGGGGGGTCAAAGTAGGGCCTCCAATCCACAACGCCTGGTTCTACGTTACAGCTGTACTGCTGACTGGTGTGGGTAAATTACTTGACCACTCTGCCGGTTTCCCCATTTGTAAAAGGGAGACAGTAATAATATTTACATCTTTGGGAAGTTTGGAAGATTAATCTGAGTTAAATATAAAGTGTTTAGAACAGTAGTTGGCACATACAAATATATAAATGTTTGCTGTTATTGTTGGGAAGAAAATTAGAGCGCTTAATTGAAGAACATGAATGATCATCTAAATCAATATAGAGACAGATCATGCCCATGAATGGGACAACTTAGCATTAGAAAACTCTCATTTCCCAAGTGGAAAATATCATTTTCGATTTGATCTATAAGTTTAAATTTATAAATTCTTTGCTGTTTCAAGAAAAGTGACAACAGGGATCTGATAAGCTGAAATTTTATATAGAAATGCAAAGGTCCATGAATAGTCAAGACAGTTTTGAAGAAAAGCAAAGACTATACCATTTGATCTATTTGATATTGACTTATTAAAAAACTATACTATCTAAGACACATGGGCCAGATAAAAAAAGACCAATGGAATAGAATAGAGTCCAGAAACATACCCACATATATACAAGAACTTGGTATAGAAGAGAATTGGCTTTATAATTAGAGAGAGAAAGATAGGCTAGTCGAGCATTGATTTGGATACTAGGTTCTTCATATGGAAAAAGTATATAGTTAGAGCTTTACTTTCCTCCAAATAGAACATTATGCTCTAGAGGGGCGGAAATGTAAATATAAAGAGATTCTATAGCCTACCTTCATACTCACAAGATAGAGATATAGTGAATGAGACAAAAAGGCAAAATACATCAGAGAAAATACTGATAAATTTCACTACATCAAAATTAGCAACTTCTGAAGGAAAACAGTACTACAAAGTTAAGAGATGAACAACAGATTAGCAGAGAATGTTTTATAACACACATGAACAGACAGAGAACAGGTAGTAAAACTATATAAGAAGCTCCAGAAAATCAGTAAGAAAAAAGCCAAAAGGGAATAATAACAGGCAATTCTTAGAAGAGAAAATGGAGATTCTCAACCTCACTAGCAATCAGGAAATGCAAATTAAACTACTACCGGCTATCAGCTGACCCACCAACTTGAGGTGCATTTATATCAGTTTCCAGTGACACTCAGAATTCGATGTGTGCTGTGCTTAATCACTCAGTCGTGTCCGACTCTCTGTGACCCCATGGACTGCAGCCCGCCAGGCTCCTCTGTTCATGGGGATTCTCCAGGCAAGAATACTGGAGTGGGTTGCCATGCCCTCCTCCAGGGGATCTTCCCAACCCAGGGATCAAATCTAGGTCTCACGCATTGTGAACAGATTCTTTACCGTCTGAGCCACCAGGGAAGTCCATACAGGAGTATAAATTGTTTCTCGATGTGGCAACATATAGGAAGTGAAATATGTACATATAGTGTAACCCTGCCTCCAGGTGTCCCTCCTGGAGAACTGTTACACTTGGGTGTGAGGAATCAGGTAAAATGATGTCACTGAATTGTTGTCTGAAACTCTGACAGGTTGGAAACAACCTAAATATCCATCCAAGTGGGTGGAGAGGATGAGAGAAATAATAAATTAATTGTAGTCACTGGTATGCTTGTCAATGTTTAACTAGGAAGCAAGAGTTAGAACTGGACATGGAACAACAGACTGGTTCCAAATAGGAAAAGGAGTACGTCAAGGCTGTATATTGTCATCCTGCTTATTTAACTTCTATGCAGAGTACATCATGAGAAGCGCTGGGCTGGAAGAAACACAAGCTGGAATCAAGATTGTAGGGAGAAATATCAATAACCCCAGATATGCAGATGACACCACCCTTATGGCAGAAAGTGAAGAGGAACTAAAAAGCCTCTTGATGAAAGTGAAAGAGGAGAGCGAAAAAGTTGGCTTAAAGCTCAACATTCAGAAAACGAAGATCATGGCATCCGGTCCCATCACTTTATGGGAAATAGATGGGGAAACAGTGGAAACAGTGTCAGACTTTATTTTGGGGGGCTCCAAAATCACTGCAGATGGTGACTGCAGCCATGAAATTAAAAGATGCTTACTCCTTGGAAGAAAAGTTATGAGCAACCTAGATAGCATATTCAAAAGCAGAGACATTACTTTGCCAACTAAGGTCCATCTAGTCAAGGCTATGGTTTTTCCTGTGGTCATGTATGGAAGTGAGAGTTGGACTGTGAAGAAGGCTGAGCGCCAAAGAATTGATGCTTTTGAACTGTTGTGTTGGAGAAGACTCTTGAGAGTCCCTTGGACTGCAAGGACATCCAACCAGTCCATTCTGAAGGAGATCAACCCTGGGATTTCTTTCGAAGGAACTATGCTAAAGCTGAAACTCCAGTACTTTGGCCACCTCATGAGAAGAGCTGACTCATTGGAAAAGACTCTGATGCTGGGAGAAATTGGGGGCAGGAGGAGAAGGGGACGACAGAGGATGAGATGGCTGGATGGCATCACTGACTCGATGCACGTGAATCTGAGTGAACTCCGGGAGTTGGTGATGGACAGGGAGGCCTGGCGTGCTGCAGTTCATGGGGTTGCAAAGAGTTGGACACGACTGAGCAACTGAACTGAACTGAACTGATCTAGAGGGAAGGGCTTCGCAGAGGACTCAGTGGGTAAAGTATCTGCCTGCAATGCAGGAGATGCAGGAGACGTGGGTTCAATCCCTGGGTTGGGAAGATCCCCTGGAGGAGGGCATGGCAACTCACTCCAGTATCCTTGCCTGGAGAACCCCATGGACAGAGGAGCCTGGCAGGCTACAGTCTGGGCTATAGTCCATAAGGTTACAGAGAGTCCGATAAAACTGAAGCGACTGTTGCATGCATGCATGCAGCAAGGTGGCAAAGCCAGAATCTGTAGCATTTGCTGATTTCTGTGCTATACATATTCCCAATAGGGCTGATTTCTAGTTACTACCATGATATTACTGAACACAGAGTCTGGAAGAGAAACGCAATCAGCAAGAAGGTTCTCGGGGCAGGCTCCAGCACACCATTGATTGTTTTCTCCCAGCATTCATGATCAATGAAGAAACCAGGTAGAGCTGAAAAACAAGGCTTAGAAAAAGAGCAATTTGCAATATGGTACAATCGATATGGTAATGTTTGTATACATTTTTAAATTACATGGAATGATATAATGCATGTACATGTGTTAAAGAATAGAACGTGGATGAGAAGAAAACAGATTTAGGGACAGTGTTCCCCTTTGGAAAGAGAATGGGAGGATTAGGGCTAGAAAGAGATGCAGAAAAGCTTCAAAGTCTCTGATTCTATTTCTTACATTAAAAGATTGGAAGCTAACATGTTAGAATCTTAATATTGATTCCTTTTGAATCAATATTCAAAAGCGGGGGATTATAATAATATACTCCAGTCTCTTGTTTATTTGAACTATCTCATTAAAATAAATGGGGCTTCCCAAGTGGCACTAGTGGTAAAGAACCCGCCTGGCAATGCAGGAGACATAAGAGATGCAGGTTGGATGCCTAGGTTGAGAAGATCACCTGGATCAGGGCATGGCAACCCACTCCAGTATTCTTGCCTGGAGAATCCCAAGGACAGAGAACTCTATGGTCCATAGGGTCACAAAGAGTTGAACACGACTAAGTGACTTAGCATGCTCACACGCACATTAAAATATATACAGAATATAAAGCATGGATCATGGTTGTGTAAAAACAAAAACTTTACCTTGAAAGGCCTAGGAATAAGACACTCCAAAATGTTTCTGGTACAATGAATTCAAGATCATCCCTGGTCTATTTTCCTTTATATACACATTTTTTATTATGTGCCACTTTTGCAATGGCAGAGATGACTAAAATTGTGAGTGTGGGACCAGATGACAGCCCTGGGTCCTTCCCTGAGGACACTGCTATCTGATGGGTCTCAGCGCATCTCAGTGTTGTTAGACAGGTCTCCATCCAGAGGCACTGTGACCTAGACTGGAAGTGGGTGGGTGGGTTTCTGTCTAGCCTTTCCCTGGAGAAAAGATCCATCCAAGTACTGTTTCAGGCAGCTACTCCAGGGCAAGGCAGATGGTTTCCAGAAATGAAAAGAGACCACCTTGAACTCCCTGTGGGAACTCCCTCTGGGTAGTCACAGAGGGGAAGGTGGCAGAGAGAGAGTTGCATCAGCATCCGCTTGTATGGGAGACTGTACAAGCTCTGGAGTCTCACAGACCTGGGTAAATCTCAGCTCTGCCACTTACTAGCTGGGTGACTTAGGAAGTGGCTTGGTGTTTGTTTATTTATTTATAAAATGAGTACTGTAGTGGGTTGTGTTCTAGCGCAAAACATTTGTACTATATCCTCCCTTCTTGGCGGAGGATTGTACTTGTACGTGCCACTAGGGTCATAGGTCATAAGGTCATTAATGGCCATGTGACCTATAGTGTTTCTCCCTGCCCTTTGAACTCATGAGTGGTGGTTATGTCACTTACTTGGGCCAATAAGTTCTAAGAGTGAGCTCATGCCCCGGATCTCTCTCTCACCTCTACCATGACCCCAGCAATGCCCAATGTAGGGCTGCACCATCAGCCTGGATCCCAGAATAAATATGACAAGGGTCAGAGTTGCAGCCAACTTGTGAAGGGCATGTGGCATGAGTGAGAAATAGATTCCATAAGGCGCAGAATTCTGAAAGGTCAACCATTGTTTCAATACAGCCTAGTTTTCGTTCTGGCTGAGACAAGAGTCCTCACGTGCTTGAGGACAGTACAAGATAACACATGTGAAGTGTTTAGCCACCACCAGCCGGAACACAGGGATGCAGTGGTCTCCACAGGAGAGGTTATGTTGCAGTGAAAAAACAATCCGCCAATCTCAGTGCCCAAACACAGCACATGTTTATTTCTCACTCATTTTATACATCTAATCAGGTCCATGTTCTTTGTAATCATGCATGGACTCTGGCTTATAGAGGCTTTATCTTGACATTTACTTTTCCAAGGCCCTAAGTCAGGAGGAGAATAAGAGAACTTAACCTCCAACAGAAAACAAACGAAATGTTCATCACCAGGAGGGTACATTATACAGTGTAGCTGTACAACGGAATACTATACAACAGTGAAAAATGAACAGACCACATGTATAAAAAATTGAGTGAAGCTCAGAAACAATGTTGAGCAGAAGAAACCAGGTAGAAAAACATTCATGTTCTATGATTCTATTTACAGAAAGACCCCCATCCCCACCAGCAAAATTACAGTGTTAGAAGTCGAGGTGAATGTTATCTTCTGGGCAGAGAGTGGGTGATGAGACAGACCTCGTGAGGACAGCTGTGGTCTTTTTTCCTGATGTAGGTGACAGCAATTACACAATTACATCTTCTCAGAAGGGTCCTCTCCACTCTATAAAATAGACCCCCATCCACCTCCATCTCTGCACCCCACTTTTACTTCTCACTCATCATGACCTCCATGCTATATATGTATATTGTCTTGCTGATCTTGCTCCACTAATAGATCAACCCCATAAGAGCAAAGAGTTTGGTCTGTTCTGTTCTCATTACCACTGTGCTGGAAACATGCCCTGACATAGTAGATGGTCAACAAACATTCATCACAAATGAAAGAATAAGGAGGAGGTCACAGAGAGAGAGAGAGGATGGAGTCATGAGGACACACAGGCAGTAGGATGTGGAACTCAGCTTTGTGCCAAGAAACAGAGATGCCTCCAGATATGAGAGAGGAAGCAATGGATGGTGTCAGGTTGAGCAGGGTTGGGGTGGGAGTGAGCAGGATGTTGAGGGAGGAGCCTTGGTGCTGGTGTGGGAGGGCTTCAGAAGGGAGGAGACAGTTCTCAGGAACCCCGAGGGAGTCAGAGGAGACTTCACGGGGGTGCAAGTGGCTGAAACTGAGCCTTGGGGGCCCAGCAAGGTTCAAGACCATAAACTCCCAGGTCCCCAGCCTGGGTCAGAGGCTGATGAAAGGGGTAGATCACTGTGTTGGGCCAGGTCAAGCCCCTATTCATGGTAATCCAGGGTATCCCAGAAGATGGGGTGGATGTTTCAGCACTCACAGATGGGGTGAGGGGTCTTTCCAAGTTCAGAGAAGTGAGGCTCAGCCTGATGATAACAACGAACATTCCAGAGCACCTGTGAGGCCAGGCCCCTACTAAGCATGGACTGGCCACACTAGCCCTGTGATCACATCCAGTAAACAGGTGAGGCTGTGCTTGCCCAGGGCTACCTCGCCGTTAGGGCTTGAACCCAGTCTGTTCGTCTTCCAGTGTCTGAGGTCACAGCCACTTTCCGTACTGAGTTAGAGAGGGGAGAGGGGAATGGACAGAGAGTGGGACTCCGGTTTTAGATTCAAGGAACTAGAGCAGCCCAGGCTGGTGGGTAAGAGAAGGTGTAACTATCAGCCTCTTTCACTTCCCTGGTGGCTCAAATGGTAAAGTGTCTGCCTGCAATGTGGGAGACCCGGGTTCAATCCCTGGGTCGGGAAGATCCCCTAGAGGAGAAAATGGCAACCCACTCCAGTATCCTTGCCTGCGAAATCCCATGGACCGAGGAGTCTGGTAGGCTACAGTCCATGGGTTCGCAAAGAGTCGGACAAGACTGAGCAACTTCACTTTCACTTTTTACATCCACAGGGTCCCTGCTTTTCCCTGGTCCTTGCACTGAATCTGCATACCTGTGCTAAGAGGTGGGCGTGGTTGAGGAAGCTGAGGTAGGGGACAGGCAGGGGACCTGCCCTGGGTCGCTCAGCATCCAGGGGATGTTGGCAGAGCCCCAAGCCCCTCCTGGGTCCTGCCCTTTCAATTATGCCCTGCAGGGTGCTTGTGGGGGTGGGGAGGAACTTTATTCTGGGTGTTTCTAAGGAATAAAACCCCAGCTCTAGCTTCAGAAACTCCCTCTCACTCCCCAGCCAGAAACCTCAGGGGGCTTCCACCTTCTCCAGCCTTTCCCATAACCCCAGCCTCCTTCCTTAGCCCCTTCTGGACTCTTCTGCCTCCACAGCAGTTTGGGGAATGCTTGGAGTCCCCCTCCCCCACCCCCAACAGTTGAGAGGAGGAGAGCATCACAAAATTGCAGGGGTTCGAGAGACCACCTGCACCCCCACCTGGGTTTTGGCCTCCTATTTCGGGCCAAGGGCCCCTTCAGCTCTGGTACCCGCCGGGGGCAGTCTGCACCTTTCCATCTGTCCTTTTCCAAAGAGGTGTTGCTGAACACCTAAGAAGACCTGTTGGTGTCTGTGCGGTTGGGCAGAAGTGGATCCATTTACCCGCCCCCAGCACCTCTGAAGGTCCTCCTCTCTTCTAAGCTCTCCACCCACCAGGAGTACCTGGGCACGCAAAAAAAAAAAAAGTGAAGTCGCTCGGTCGTGTCCGCCTCTTTGCGACCCCATGGACTATAGAACGCCAGGCTCCTCCGTCCATGGGATTTTCCAGGCAAGAGTACTGGAGTGGGTTGCCATTTCCTTCTCCAGGGGATCTTCCCGACCCAGGGATTGAACCCGGGGCTCCCGCATAGCAGGCAGGCGCTTTATCGTCTGAGCCACCGGGCACGCAAAGTGGCCCCCAAATGCTCAGCTGCCCAGTGCCTCCCGCCAGCTGGTCAACTCCTTCCTCCCTCGCCCGCTGGCATACCCAGGGACCAAAGGTGTCCATCCGTGAGACTGAGAGCGCAGAGGGGCAGCTTCTGCCGGGGGGCGCGGCTCCACCTGCAGGGTGCTGGGCGGCGGGCGCGCGGATGGAGGCGCGGGCCGCGGGGGCGGAGGAGCGGGCGGCGCGAGGGAGGGGCCTGCGACAGCGGCGGCGGCGGCGGCGGCGGCCCCAGTCCGCGCAGCCCGGCTCGGCCCCGGCTCGGTCGGCGCAGCGCCGCGCGCGTCCCCTCCCGCCGCCGCCGCCGCCGCAGCCAGGCGCACCGGCACCCAGCCGCCGCCGCCGCCGCCGGGGCGCACGGACGCAGCGCGCACCGCCGGCCGGGATGCGCGCCCGGGACCCGGCCCGTCCCCACCCGCGGCCGCCGCCCGCCCGCCGCGCTCAAGCCTGACCGCGGCGCCCGCCTCGGCCGCCCTCGCCTGTTCCCCGGCCGCCCCTTGGTCGCGCGATGCCCGCCCTCCGGGGCCCCGGCGGCCCGCGCCCTTGCTAGGCTGCGGCGGCATGGCCCGCGCGCCCGGCGCGACCTCTGCGGATTGCATCGGTGTGCGGCGGCGGGGCATGCCCAGGGCACCGGGCACGGCCTTCAATGGGCGAGGACACGGACACGCGGAAAATTAACCACAGCTTCCTGCGGGACCACAGCTATGTGACTGAAGGTAACGTACGTGTTGTCTGAGGCCCCTTCCGGCCGGCCGCGGCGTGGGGATGCCGTCGCACCGAATGCCCTCCGAAGGTTTGGACCGCGCGCTGTGTGTCGTGTCCCCCCACCCCACCCTACCCCACCCCCGCCCGGGTCCGGGAGGGAGGGAGCCGGAGGGCGTCGGTCTCCTGCTGCTCGGTAGCCGGACAGGGCAGCGCCCTCCTCCGCGCCGCCCTCCGGCGGGCAGCTTTCCGCCTCCAGGCCTGGTGGCACCCTGAATCGTCCCCGGCCCTCATTTTTTGTAAAGGCCACCTCTGCGGCTACTCTGGTGAAGACATCCCGGGCGAATTTAGTGGCTTAAAATCCTGGGTTTGCCCTTTCATCCCAGTCCAGAGCCCGGCAGAATTTTCTAGGCTGCCCACTCCCCAGAGACTAAGAGCGACCCAGGAGGAGAAAAAAAAATATTCCGTGGCCAGATTGCCCCAGAGGCTCGAGGTTTTCGGCCCCTCCCTGTGGGCAGAAGCAAGGTCCCTTAGCGGGGTGAGAGAAGGTGGCTGGTTTGGGGTGGATCTTTTCTTCCTGGTGAATAAAATAAAACAGGAACAGCTGACCCTACACTGGTGAACCCCAAAGTGGGACCTGCTATCCCAAACAGGCCCTGCATTGGAAATGCCCTAAATTGGCCTTACTCCCCACTCCGAGGCTGGTGGGATCTAGAGGGTCAGCGACCCCTTCTTATAAGCCAGTAGCAACTTCAAGTGTACCCCGGCTCCACCCTGCCCAGGGAACGGTGGGGAAGCTCCCAGGCCTTAGCCAGGCGCCCGCGGATTGGAGCCTCCATTGGGGACGGGGAAGGGCCGGCCGCGCGGGGTGTCGGCATGCATTGGTGGGGACCCCTTGTGCCCGGAGACCTTCCCGGGTTAAGGGGCTTGACTGCGTCTTCCCTAGGGGCTGCCGGACTGGCTGCAGAGGTGTTGGTGGGTTTTAGCAAGAGGTCCCCTGGTGGGTGCTTCCGTGCGAGGAGCCCAGGGCTTTGCGTGCCGCGGGGTTGGGGCGCGTGAGAACCCGGGTCAGGAACCCGTGTGGGCTCCGAGCGGTGGTGACTCGACTCCGGGCGCTGTCCAGCCAGCGCCGATGCCAGGCTCCGCCGGAAATGAGGCCGAGGAGCCCGTCGGAGCTCTGCGGAGGCCTGGAGAGCGCCGGATCAGCGCGGGGTGGGCTCCCAGGCGTCCCAACCCCGGGATTCTGAGGCTGGATGTGTGACCTGGGCGGAGTATAGGGTGGAGAGTGGCGCTCCCCGCTCCCCGGAGGAGAAGCGCTGAGTCACGCTTTGCTGATAGGTGTGTGTAGGGAGAGGGGGCAGGGCTGCTCGGGCTAGCTGAGGGCTCTGCCTCAAGTTAGGGGTTTCCTGGGGAAGCGGGGGTCCAGGGCATCTGAAAAGGGTCCTTTGTCGCCGGTCTTGGAGAGGCCGAGGAAGGATCAGTGTGTTTCCTGGGTGTTCTTTTTGCTGGCAGCCTGCTGAGAGGCAGAGGTGAAAGGCTGCTGAGTTGCTGGCAGATCCCCCAGTGGTCTGGCTGGAGCCAGGAGAGGGGATCTTGGCAGGTCATCCTGATCTGGCTTTCTGGAAGAAGCCTCTCCTTTCTCATCTGTGCACGGAGGATGCTGGAACAAGGCGCTGGTCTCTGTGGCTTAAACTAAAAAGCACTGCCTGACTCATGGTGGACATTGGCAAACCCTAATTCCTTCTTTATCCTGTCTCTCCCTGTTTTTCTCATGAATTCACCAGCTCTTAGAAGGGAGGAACAAGGGAGACATGCATAGTTATCAGAGTAGGAGGTGATGATTGTTAATTCTTCATTCATGCAACAAATATTTACTGACCATCTACTAGTGCTTTAGCCCGGGAACTGGACACAGGTCCTGCCCCCAGGCAGCCTGTATTCTAGAAGGGAGCCCCATTATGTGGACAAATCTCTTTCCCCATCTTTGAAATGGGAGTGAATAATACCATTCTGTCTAAAAGTTTTAGGGTTTATGTGGGGGTTAGGTGAGATGGTGGGCTTCCCTGGTGGCTCAGGTGGTAAAAAATCCACCTGCAATGTGGGAGACCTGAGTTCGATCCCTGGGTTAGGAAGATCCCCTGGATGAGGGCATGGCAACCTACTCCAGTGTTCTTGCCTAGAGAATCCCCATGGACAGAGGGGCCTGGCAGTTTATAGTCTGTGGGGTTGCAAAGAGTTGGATACAACTGAGTGACTAAGCACAGCACAGCACAGGTGAGATGGTGGATGAAGGACTGACCCCAGAACTACAAATTGTGAACTAGCAGCCTACGTGTGTGGAGAACCCATTATGTGTTGAGACCTCACAGGAGTTCCACATACCGCACATGCCCATTTCATAGATGAAGAAACTGAGGCTTAGCCTTTGTCCACATCCCAGACTGAGTGCCACTGTGTGCAGGGGATAGGGCTCTGATCCTAGAAGTGCAGCAAGAAACAGGATTCAGAGTTCCTGCCCTCAGAGAACAGGGTCTAGCCAAGAAAGCAGTAACAATAAGTATTAGAATTATATGAGATTTCTGGCCACCTTGCATGGAAACAGACCTTCCTGCTATTGCATCTTACCCATATTTTGTGCTCAGAGCACAGAGTAGGTCATGGATTTGGGTGTCAGACAGCACACGTGCATGCTCGGCTGAGTCCTTGTTGACTCTTTGTGACCCCATGGACTGTTGCCTGCCAGGCTCTTCTGTCCATGAGGATTCTCCAGGCAAGAATACTGGAGTGGGTTGCCATGCCCTCCTTCAGGAAATCTTCCTGACCCAGAGATCGAACCCATGTCTCCTGTGGCTCTTGCATTGCAAGCAGATTCTTTTACCACTTGAGCCACCAGGGAAGCCTCCCATGTCAGACAGACTTGCGTTCAAGTCCTACTTCTGAATCTTCATGTGCTGTGCAACAGGCACAAGTTACTAAACCTTTCTGAGCTTCACTTTCCCCCTCTAAACAGAGAAGTAATAATGACTTGTCTTAAAGAATTATTGGGGATATCAGTGGTTATGCTAATATCGACAGCATCTGGCACAGTGCTTTTGGCCTACTGGAAGCATTTTATACATGGTACTGTTAGAATTTAAAAGTCTTGTTCCTGGAGGAGCTTCACAAGCAAATAATGGATGCTGGGAGTTTGTAAAAGTGCCAAGTGTACAAATCCCTGTTCCAGCTGGTCATTTGGCCGCAAACACACACAACACCCCAGTGACTGTGATCTACTTCCTGTTCCTTAAGCAGGGCAGTTTTTCCTTTCTCTCATGGTATTTGCACTGGCTGTGTCCACTACCTGGAACACCCACCTCCTGCTCTTCCTTCTCATCCTTCAGGTCTTGAGTTAAATGTCATCCTTTCCAGTGGGAGACCAGTTCCTCAGTTTCCTCTTGTAAAATCCCAAATACCTTGGGAAGAGTTTCGGTTTTGTTAGTTATTCATTCACACCTTGTGGTCACTAGCCATGGGCATGTGTCACCGTGGAGCACAGAGGACTTTGCAGAATGGATGTGTGTTGGGGGAGAGCAGTACCGTTAAGGTTCTCAGGACAGTGGAAGGACCTGAGCCCTAGAGAAAGGGGTCCCAGGGATCAGAGAATGCCAAGGTGTCTCTGTTTAGACTTTTCTCAAGAGCCAAATATGACTTTAAGAAGGACTCTTTCTGGCTATGTTCTCTTGCTGCAGTCCTAGAACTCAGGTTTTCATTTGTTTGATTAGTCTTGAAGTCATGTCCAGCTCTTTTTACAACCCTGTAGACTGTAGCCTGCCAGGCTCCTGTGTCCATGGGATTTCCCAGGAAAGAATACTGGAGTGGGTTGCCATTTCCTTCTTCAGGGGATCTTCCTGACTCAGGGACTGAACCCAAGTCTCCTGCATTAGCAGTTGGATTCTTTATCACTGAGCCCCCAGGGAAACCCAGACTCAGCTTTAGCATGAGTTAAATAGACATTTCTAGGCTAGACTGGATCTAAGAAATACGTTCATCCTCTTTCATGCAGTAGCATTTACCAAACACATCCTTTTCTGCATCTGGCTCTGCTCAGGCAGGGATGAACCAGGGTACATCCATTCTCCCTTGCAGTGACTGGTTCGAAAATGAACATGGAAGTCCTCTCTGGAGGTTGAGTGGAGAGTAGGGAGAGCTGCAGGAAGCTGGTCCCTTTCTTGTGACGGAACACGGAAGCCCCACCAGCAGCTGCCTTGAGACCATGGTGGAAGCCAGTCTTAAGACAACAACACAGTTGCTGTCAGAGTAGACAGTGAGTGAGATGTTGGTGACTCCTGGATTAACCAGGCCTAATGTTCACCCTACCTCTGGGCTTCCAGTTCCATTAGCTGCTATATTTACTCATTGCTTCAAACTTGAAGCCAAGTCTGTTTCTTGCAGCTAGCAGCACCCCTACTCATACAGCCTTTACTGATTGTCGAGAAAACGGAAAAGCTGCCCTGTCACTCACGACCAAAACACAAGATACTTAAAGCCAGGAGGTAGCTATTTGTGTGTGTGTGTGTGTTCTGTTTTGGAAATCCTCTTTGGTCTCTTTCACGCACTCAAGTCAAAGTTGCAGAGTTCTGATTTCCCCTCCTGGTACTTCCAGCCACATGAGGGATCCCAAGGTCTGCTGTCAGGAGACCTAGGTTCCTGGTGGGGTCTGGAGACCTGCATTCCTGGTGAGGTCTGCTCTGGGTCTGTAATCTTGGGCGGGAGCCTTAGTTTCTGTTCCAGGTTTTTCAGCAGGTCACTTGAAGTGAGGGATGTGCAAGTGTTTGATGTTGTTGCACCTTCTCTGTGGACTCCCCCACCATGCTTTGTGAATGGAATACATTCGGTGGACTCATGGCATTAAATGGCTTGGTGCATGTGATCATGCCCAGCCCAGGGCCTGGGGCACAGTCAGGACTTAGTAGATATTGTCCATGAATAACAATGTCTGTTCTTTAGGAGCTGGAGTCAGACTAGCTCTTAGCTGCATATTCCCTGATGGTTCAGATGGTAAAGACTCTGCCTGCCATGTGGGAGATGGAGTTTGATCCCTGGGTTGGGAAGAACCCTGGAGAAGGGGATGGCAGTCCACTCCAGTATTCTTGCCTGGAGAATTCCGTGGACAGACGGGCTTTGTAGTACATGGGGTTGCAAAGAGTAGGACACGACTGAATGACTAATACACCCAGAGCCCACAAAAATATCAGACTGGCTGACCCAACTTCATCTCCAGCCTTAGGGAAATTGAGCTGAGAGGGGAGGTTATGTCTGACAGTGACCTGAGCCAGCCCAGAGGGAAAGCGGGAGAGCCGGCCTTTGATTTTTGAAATCTTGGTTCCTTTTGCTTCCACTTAGAACTGTCCCTTTCATAAGCTTTCCTGGGGTTTCATGAGCTGATGTTGTTTCCACTTCTGGCGTGGGGGCAGGGTGGGAGGCTGAAATGGGACACCGGGGGCTGTCCCCTGTAAAGTCACATCACCTCTCTGAGCTACAGTTTCCCTGTATTGCTTCCTGCCCTGGGATTCCACAAGGCCTCATGGACTCCCAACAGTCCACTCTGGGCAGAGGCTATTATTGTTATCAGTTTCCTCAAACTGTCGTGGAGGCCAGCCCTCACTTAAAGGTTGGTGCAGTCACAAAGTAGAGGTTTTCTCATTTTCTTTCTGCAAGATGGAAATCAAATGCTAATACAATGCTTCCACATCATCTCCTGGTTGTTTTTACCTGCTGCAGCTTTTGGTCTTTATCTTTAAAGTCAGCATAGCTAACGGATGTTTTGCTGAGAGGTGTTTTAGGTCTTGAGACCTGAAGCATGGCTGTGTGAAAGGCTGGTGCTTAATAGGAAGGATTATAAAGTAACAATGCAGATAAAGAGAAAAGAATGGCCTCTAGATGAACATTGTTAGCCACTTGCCATAGTTCCTTCCCATCTTTTGCAAATGCCCATGTCTGTTTTTAATAAAAGCTTAATCTTTCCATATAAACCATTTTGAAGGGTACTTTTCTCATTAAGCATGAGGTTATAAGAATTTTCCAGTCCCTTTGCTGAAGGGCTGGTTTTCTGGGCATGCAATCCAGGTAGGCCCCATGCTCACATGCTCAGAAGGACCAAGAACCCTGTTCTTGGTTTAATTCTCCACTGTCCCCACCTTGAAATCTTTAATAATTGTGTCCTTAAACCTGTGTTTTGTGAGTTACCTTTGATAGGATAGTGGAGCATGATGGTGAACAGAAGTGACACGTGCAACAAGCGACTCCACTGTTCCTTAAGCGGCTTCCATATCACACTTACCTGGGGTCACTTGGAATATCACTGAGCTTCTGAGCATCCTGGGGCCACCAGAATTCTGTGAGTCAGCACCAGTCAGCATGTCCGTGATGGTGTAAACAGAGGCACTGACAGCCTGGAAAGCCCATGCTTTCTTTTTGAACCAGAAAACTTGTTTTGAATGCTGGAAGGAGGCAGTGGCATTCTAAGAAGCACATGGACCAAGGAACCCTAACATAACCTTTGTTACTCGTGAGAACATCTCTGGTCTAGCTAGTCATTACTTCTGAAAATGATGGCATCAAAAGAAAGGGAAAGGCGGACCATAATTCCTGTTCCCATCAACCCTCATTCATCACTGAGAGTGAAGATAATGTGCCTAAAACCCTCAAGCGTCAAAGAGTGAAATAAAAACGTGCAGTGTTCTCACTGCTCTTATACGAACAAGCTACGTATACCTGCAGGAGCTCCCAGATACAAATTGTGTAATTCAGTGATTCTGCATTCTAGTTCAATGCTCTTCCATTTGCATTTAAAGCTGTAATTACACAATACACTGGCTGATAAAATCCATGTTAATAATTTAAACTTTTTTTTTCAACTGTCATTAAATAGCAAATAACTAGGACCAGTCATGGGTAAAAATGGAAAGCATTATATTTTTGTACCTTTAGTGATACTTCTCCCTGCTTTTTATCCTCTGCATTTTCTTTGCGCTAGACCCCACAAATGCAATATGCTCAGACACTCAGTCATGTCCGACTCTGCAAGCCCATGAAATGTAGTCCACTGGGCAGGCTCCTCTGTCCATGGAGTTTTCCAGGCAAGAATACTGGAGTGGGTTGCCAAGATCCAGAGGGTCTTCCTGACACAGGGATCGAACCTATGTTTCCCGCATTGGCAGGTGGATTCTTTACCACTGCGCCAAAGGGGAAAATCTCAAAGGATCAATTATTCGATACCCTATGAGTTGTTGTCATTTAGTCGTTAAGTCATGTGTGACTCTTTGCAACCCCGTGGACTGTAGCCCACCAGGCTCCTCTGCAAATAGTCCTATTGTGCTGTAGTGAGGAGGGCAGAATCCTTGACCCCGCCTCCCTTGGCTTTTGTGATTGGTGGAACTGGTGAGAGCCTGTCACTCACTGGACCATTTTTCTCTGCTGGGCGGAGCTATAGTATTAAGGTCTGCTCCAACAAGAAGCCTGTTTCCCTCATTTCAGAGACCAGCCTTTAGATCTGTCTCTCCCCACAGGCCTAGGAGGTGGGGCAGTGGAGCGGGGGTCCCTAGCTCATTCCCCCCACCCCCACCCCGAACTTACTATTAAGAAAGATATGTTTTTCCCTTTGGTCCATCTTCCTTGTGTATTTTCAGGGATGAGGGGTGTGTAACAGGTTCCCTCAGCCCTGCCTCCAAATACCATCATTTTATTGGCTGCACACTCTTCCCCTGAGAGATGTCATAGTTCAACTCATCACCTCCGACTGCTGGATAATTAGGCTGCCTATTTTCCTTTATAACTAACACTGAGGGAAAGAATGCTATGTTTGTAAGAAGACACCCTATTCCCATTCTTCCCCCTAAATCTGAAATAATTTTGCTCAGAATCCTGCACGTGCAACTTTATGTAGAAATTATGAATGTGCTTAATGTTCTTGACACTCACTGCCCAATTATTCTCCAGAAAGTTTCTCTATTTTATCTCATGCTGATCAGCATTGGGTATTCTAATTTATTTGACCTTTGTAGATATCATAGATGAAAAAAATACTTGTTTTAATGCATGTCTGAATGCCAGTGAGGTTGAACACTTTTCCCCTTGTGTTCAACAACCGGCATTTACTGATCCTCTTACCTGCCAGGGGGAGGTGAGATGCCAGATGTACAACACTGAAGAACAAGGTCATTCACCCATTCGTTCATTCAACAAAATATTTCTGGAGCGCCCACTATGCACTAGGCACAGAAGATACCCATATCTCTGGGCAGGGAGAGTGAGGTGGGGGCGAAAGGAACAAAGAAAGAGAGCTGAGGCCAGAGCACCAACATCTAAGGGACAGAGAATGAGAATTCTTGTTGTCCACCCAGCTAGAAGATAAAACAAGAAGGCTCTGGAGTCACAGACCCAGGAGAATCCTGGAAGGGAAGGGGGAGAGAGGGCTGGCAGGAAGAAGGGTGGATCAGCCAGCTTTGAACACTGCCAAGCGGTCAGAACAGTATCGGTAAGCATCACTCAGGTGCTCACACACACCTGGCACCTGGTCTTCTTGGGCTCAATTTGGTGATGACATATTTCCGTGAGACTCTATGCTCTGCACCCCTAGTTCTCCCCGTTGGCTTACAGAATAGTTTGCTTTCCACTAGCCCCATGGTGCCCTAGGGAGTCCTGTTACTTAGCACAGTTAGCCCTTATGCAGAGTTACTCACCTGGTCTTCATCATTAAACAATAATGAAACAAACATAATAGCTGTTATTGTTGTTCAGTTGCTAAGTCAGACTCTTTGTGACCCTGCGGGCTGCAGCACACCAGACTACTGTCCTCCACTATCTCCCAGAGCTTGCTCAAATTCATGTATATTGAGTCGGTGATGTTGCCTCACCATCTCATCCTCTGCTCCCTCTTCTCCTCCTGTCCTCAATCTTTCCCAGCATCAGGGTCTTTTCCAATGAGTCGGCTCTTCGCATCGGGTGGCCGAAGTACTGGCACTTCAGCCTCAGCAACAGTTCTTCAATGAATATTCAGGGTTGATTTCCTTTAGGATTGACTGGTTTGATCTCCTTACAGTCGAAGGGACCCTCAAGAGTCTTCTCCAGTACCACAATTTGAAAGCGACAATTCTTCAGTGCTCAGCCTTCTTTATGGTCCGACTCTCACATCCATACATGACTACTGGAAAAACCATAGCTTTGACTACACGGACTTTTGTTGGCAAAGTGATGTCTCTGCTTTTTATTACACTGTTTAGATTTGTCATGGCTTTCCTTCCAAGGAGCAAGCATCTTTTAATTTCCTGGCTTCAGTGACCGTCCACCATGATTTTGGAGCCCAAGAAAATAAAATCTATCACTGCCTCCACTTTTTCCCTTCTATTTGCCATGAAGTGATGGGACCAGATGCCATGATCTTAGTTTTTTGAATGCTGAGTTTTAAGCCAGCTTTTTCACTCTCCTCTTTCACCGTCATGAAGAGGCTCTTTAGTTCCTCCTCACTTTCTGCCTTTAGAGTGGTATCATCTGCATATCTGAAATTGTTGATATTTCTCCCGGCAATCTTGATTTCGGCTTGTGATTCATCCAGCCAGGCATTTTGCATGATGTAGTCTTCATAAAAGTTAAATAAGCAGGGTGACAATATCTACTTTATCATATTCCTTTCCAAACTTTGAACCAGTCTGTTGTTCCATGTCTGGTTCTAACTGTTGCTTCTTGACCTGCGTACAGGTTTCTCAAGAGACAGGTCAGATGGTCTGGTATTCCCATCTCTTTCAGAATTTTTCCACAGTTTGTTGTGATCCACACAGTCAAAGCCTTTAGCATAGTCAATGAAGCAGATGTTTTTCTAGAATTCCCTTGCTTTCTCCATGATCCAGTGAATGTTGGCAATTTGATCTCTGGTTCCTCTGCCTCTTCAAAACCCAGCTTGCACAGCTGGAAGTTCTTGGTTCACATACTGCTGAAGCCTAGCTTGAAGGGTTTTGAGCCATTATTATGATTGACCATTTACTGGGCACATACTGTGTGTCAATTGCAATGCTAAATGGTTCATCTTATTGGATCCCCACAAACCCCAATGTATGTGTGTATGTGTGTGTGTTGTCTGCATTTTGCAAAGGAGAAAGGTGAGGCTTGGGCACTTGCCCAGCATCACTTGGTTTGTAAAGAGCCAAGCCGGGGTGTGAATGCTGGCCATCTGCCTGTAGAACCCACTCTCCTGATCTCCGCACTGCTTAGTCAGACAGAGCAGTGACAGGTGGCCCATTCAGCTCTGGTTCTGCACCCAGTTTTGAAGGGTCTCTTGACTTGAACCCAGGACTGCCTGGCACAGTGCTTATACTGGACACGCAGCTAGAACTGCACCTGTCCCAGCCATGTGGGGGTGAAATTAATCCAGATGGGTCAATGAGAGAAGGGGTCCCCTCCACTGCAGGGTAAGTGGTGGGGGTGATCACAGCTCTGTGAAGAACAGGTGCTTTGGCATCAAAGGGAGCAGCATTTCCTGGGTCAGGAGTGGTGGTGTATTGAGATACATTCTAGTGCATTCCAAGCACATGTGCAAAGTGACATGTGCTTGTCCCCTGACAGAATCTGGACTTCTCTGCCTGAACCTCAATTGTAGTTGCCAGCCTGCCTGGGGACTAGGACCCACCTGGGACTCCTGTGCTGCCCAGGATGGGCACTGCCCCTTTGAACAGTGGGACCCATTGTCCTTAAGAACCCTGGTCTGAATGGCACATTGAGGCAGAACAAAGGCTGCTCAGAGGCTCCGGCTGCCCCAAGCAGAGATGGGATCTCCAACTGCAGCCGTTGGGCCTCCTCTGGACCAGCCTGGCCTCCTGCATCCTCCTGCCCCCTTGCCCTGCTGAGATTGCAGCCGTGACCCCAGGGGCTGCCAGGCCTGGGCTCCGCTCCTGGCACAGCTGGGCACCTTTGGCAGGTTCTTCAGCCTCCGATCCAGTTTCCCCCTCCCTGAAGCAGGGGGAGAAGTGCCTGCCATTCGGGCTTTTTGTATTAAGTGCAATCATGTGCATATTGTGCTTACATCTCAGTAAAAGGGAGCTACTTGTACTGTCATTATCAGTTTCTGATTTTCTTTTCACAATTTCAATAAAGTCTTAACAAAACCTTTCAAATATGTACCAAAAGAGAAAATTGTATATCGATTGTTTTTCACCCATCCCCTCGTCTTTCAGCTGCTCCCAAGATTTTGCTGTACTTTCTTCATTTACCTTCCCATTCTTTTGGCTTAAGAATTTTTAAAAATATATATTTATTGATTCATTTGGCTGCATTGTGTCTTAGTTGCAGCACACGGAATCTTTTTAGTTGAGGCATGCAAATTTGGTTGCAGCATGGGAGATCTAACTCCCAGACCAGGGGTCGAACCCCTGCCTTGGGAGCGTGGATCCTTAGCCACGGGACCATCAGGGAAGTCCCTTGGCTTAAGAATTTTTAAGTGCTGGATTTCTATGGTGGTCCAGTGGTGAAGACTCTGTGCATCCAGGGAGTATGGGTTCAATCCCTGGTCTGGGAAGTTCTGCATGCTGTGTGGTAAGGCCAAAAAAAAAATTATTTTTTAAAGTGAATTCAAGACTGTTATTTTACCCCTACATCAGCAGGCACCTCTGAAAGGTGAGGGCTTTTTTTTTGCATAACCAAGTATCACTATCTCACCGAACAAAATGGGTACTAATTCCTTTCAATCTAAATTCGGTCCATGTTAGTGAATCAGCTCTACTTCAGTGCAGCATAAACAAACATTGATTAATTCTGGCTCATTTTAGCAATGTCTCCAGGTATCTCAAAAATGTTTTTTGTTTTGTTTTGTTTTGTTTTTTAATAGTTGGTTGGTTTGACCCAGGTTCTAAAGTCCTGCATCTGCTTTTGGTTATTCTGTCTCCTGAGTCTTTTCTGATGGAGCTCAGTCCTCCACCCTGACTTGCTGAAGAGAGTCGTTACTATTTTGTAAAGAATTACAGTTTAAACCCTGTTGTCCATAATCCTTGGCTGGACCCCAGTATTCTGACAGGACTGGACGCTGATGGGTGGTCGCCTGGGTGGTGGGAATCCCCAGGCATGCCCCTTCTGATTCCAGGATCCCTCCTCACCACTCATCAGCTGAGAGATCCTGGGCAGATTGTTCAGCAGTGACGCCATCGGCACCAAGAGCTACTCACATTACAGACGCATGAGCAAAATAAACGGTTTCTGTTTGAAGACATGGGCCAGAATTTAGATCGAAAGGAATTCATGCTCATTTCATTCGGTGAAGACACTGAGTTTTGAGACAGTTTGCGATAAGTGGCTGGAATGGCCATAGATCCCCGAAATTGAGTTCCCAGTCCTGCCCGGCTCCTTCTGAGGCCGCTTGTCCAGCTTCTGTGTCTCCTAGATTCTGTGACTCCCTCTGGACCTTCCAATAACTTCCTTCCTGCTTATGTTAACCTGCGTCAATTTCTAAAGAACCTTAGTTCCCAGTCCCAGCCAGGAGGGGTGACTGAGCTCAGATCATAAGATAGGATGGGAACCTGGCCCTTCTGAAACATAGGACCTGGAGTCCTGTCCCGTGCAGCATCAGCAGATATGTATCTCAGACGCGCATGCTTCCTCTGTACACAACTCAACACCTGGTACCCACCTGCACTTCCTAGGTGCTGGGTATTTGTGCATTTGAATGACTGAGTGAACAAATGACATGTCTTCAAATCCGATCCCAGAGCAGTCCAATTTTTTTTTTTCCCCAA
Organism: Capra ibex; assembly: GCA_006410555.1. Lineage (NCBI taxonomy): Eukaryota > Metazoa > Chordata > Mammalia > Artiodactyla > Bovidae > Capra > Capra ibex. The sequence continues at coordinate 85,295,566 of SJYO01041852.1, forward strand.
ATGCCACTCTTCCCCCTGGCTGCACTCTCTGGGTATAGGCAATCTTAACTTTGCACTGTTCCAACATGTACAGATTTCAGCACCGCAGTTTAGTTCAATAATGCCAGTGCCCTAATCACACAACCCAGATTTCAGCTGCCCCTGAATGGTAACTGTGAGTAACTGCATCAAGAACAAACCTTGCCAGTTGCTCTCCAGCCCAAGGATCACTAAGTAAATAACATATGAGCATCGTGATCCGTGACCAAGTCATTTCTTCCAGTGTCTGTCGCTGGTTGGTCCCTGTGGGTCTGTGAATTCACACACAGACAGCAAAACATATAGTGATGGTGCCTTCTTATTTCTAGGTGATAAACCCACGTGACATTTTCCAAAAATGGGTAGTCAAAAGAGGGCATTTGGCCCACAAAGATGCTGTTCAGAAAAGAGAGAGAGAGAGAGAGAGAAAGAAAAGTGATAATGCTGGAAGAAGAATTTGGATTGAATGTAAAATGCAGTTATAGAGGAAATCTCCCACTCTGGGAATGCTGAAGTTGCAACCACTTGAAATTCTGTATAGCCAGGGGAACTAAGTCAAGCTGAACTAATTGGCATAAATGAGGCCAGTGCCTGTGACAAAAAAAAAAAAAAGTAAGATGTCTTAGGGGAGGTGACACTGGCAACATATTTCGTGTTAAAGGAACTCTTAAAGATATTTCACAACATTGAAGGTGCAGAGAACAGAATCTTGGAAGCTGATCTAAACTTAGAAATGCAATTCTCCAAGGCATAGAAAGATGCTTGCCCAGCATCATAAGTTATCCAACAAGCAGAGGGAGCCGGCACTGTTGAAACTAGCCTAGTTACAATTAAAAAAAAAAAAAACAAGAATTCTCGGTGTATATAGTGTTTTACATGACTGGGTACTAAATAAAATACTAGTTTTACTCTTCTACTTCCCTATACATTTATAACCATCAATAAGAGAATTTTAAAGGTTTTTAAAAAGTTTTTCAAAGATTATGAAACTCTTCTAATTTTTTACCTTGATTATTAAGATCACTTTGAGTGATTTTGGCTTGCATGGTCATTTTAGGGTTCCACACAGTTGTGCAAAGTGGGGTCTCCCTAAACTCATGCCAGATGGGCAGTGTCTATGCTGTGTGGCCCTTCCACATGTCAAGGGCATGGTGATGGTGCACCATGGGTCGAGAACGGGAGTCAGCATCCTCTTTGTTGCAAGTGGCAACTGGAGAATATTAAATAACTCAAATTGCTCACTGCAGAAATGGTTAGACAGCTGATGGGTCACTAGGAGAGGGGCACACGCCTCCTGTCTACACTGTTCACTGTGCAGACCTCCTAGCCAGCCCGTCTGCTTCAGGAACAATTCATCATGGAATGAACTGGCTGAAGGAGTCAAGGGCTGAACAATAGTGGTTCTTACGCCAGCTTTCAGTGTGAAAGGTGATTAAAAAAAAAAAAACCAACCCTGAATATTTTCCCCAAGGAGAGGTAATGCTCTTTATTGAAGCTGTGAAAATACAATCCATCATCATAATGTGCCCCATGTTGTCATACTCTGGGAGCTAAGGTGCATGTATGCTAAGATGCTCCTTGCAAGATTTTAATTTTCTTCCTCTGTTTATCTCATTGCAGAAATGTTTGAAAATGCAGAAAGTAGAATAAAGAGGGGAACAAAATAATGTCTTTGATTCCATAGCCCTGCAAACGTTGTTCCAGTATTGTTGTATTTCTCTCTTACTGCCCCCTGTAGATTGTAGTATAAATACAGTTTTGTTTCTTTTAAAATATTTAACATGCTGGATCATTCCTATATATTATCATATACTCCAAGTGAATAATTTTTGTGTGTATGCATGCTCAGTGGCTTTAGTTGTGTTTGACTTTTTGCAACCCTGTGGGTTATATATAGCCTGCCAGGCTTCTCTGTCCATAGGATTCTCCAGGTAAGAATACTGGAGTCGGTTGCCATGCCCTCCTCCAGGGGGTCTTCCCAACCAAGTGATGGAACCTGCATCTCCTGCACTGTAGGTGGGTTCTTTACCACTGAGCCACCAGGGAATCCTGAACAAATTTTTAGTGGTTGCCTAACAGTCCATCAAACCAGTCAATCCTAAAGGAAATCAGTCCTGAATATTCATTGGAAGGACTGATGTTGAAGCTGAAGCTCCAATACTTTGGCCACCTGATGTGAAGAACTGACTCATTGGAAAAGACCCTGATGCTGGGAAAGATTGAAGGCGGGAGGAGAAGGGGATGACAGAGGATGAGATGGTTGGATGGCATCACCACTGCAAAGGGCATGAGTCTGAGTAAACTCCAGGAGTTGCTGATAGACAGGGAAGCCTGGCACGCTGCAGTCCATGGGGTCGCAAACAGTCAAACATGACTGAGCAAGTGAACTGAACTGAATGACTATCATGCAGATATAGTTATTTATTCAATAACTACCTATGGATTTATCCATCAGACTGAGGTCCGTCATCTACAGTGAGGATGTGGGTGGGGAAGGATGCAGGAAAGAGGAGGAATAGGGTGAGAACCTCTGGAACCAAGGAGATATAAACAGGTGATCATAACACGGAGTGATGGGAGCTAGGGTGTAGCCTGGGAGCAGAGAGGCTGAGGTCAGAGCAGATGAGTAGCTGGTCCAGCAGGGAAGTAGGGAGTCGGGGAGAAGATGTCCCAGGCAGTAAGGATGTTGTGGGGAGAAGCTCAGCGGTGAGATGCAGTGAGACTCTTAGGGTTGCTGGACTGGTAACTTTTGGCCCTGGCGCTCCTGGACGGCTGTGGCGGATGAACACACCAAACAGGCTGCTGGTGAGACAGGGGGCATGGCCACCTCTCCAGGCAGAGAAGGAAGAGAGAACCAAAACTGACCAGAGGTCTCTGGAAGTTTGGAGAGTGACGTGGGGGAGCGAAGTCCAGATGGGGATGTGAGAACTTTGAAGAGAGGCAAGAAGACCCCAGGAAGATGCCCAGAGTCAGCAGTGGAAGAGGGTGGAGGTGAAAGTCATGGGAAAGAGAGTTTGTCCAGGCCAGGTTGGAGCAGCAAGCATAGTGGAGAAAGAAGGCTTGAGCCTCCTCTCGTAGTCTTTGGTCAACACAAGCATGTTCCTAAAAATGGTAGGTGTGGATGACAGTGGTGGAGGGTTGAGAGACCTCCCACTCTTGCACACTTATACCCCAACTTTGGGTGTTTAAAGATGTGATGAGCATCCTTGAAATTTATATCTTTTTCTGTATGTCAGGTTATTCCTGTCTCTGGATATCTGGGAATACAGTTTCTGGGTGAAAATGTAGGAGTGTCTTTAAAGGGCTTGAATAAAGATTTGAATATCATGCCTGCTGAACTAAAAATCAGATTTAGCAAAATTTTGCATGTGGGTGATCTTTAAAAGAGTAAGTCCACATATATAATGCAGCTCTGGAGTAATCTGCAGATTACAGCAAACCCATCAGTCTCTGTCTCTTGCTTTAAAAAAAAAAAAAAAGATCAATTCACCTCCAGCGCATCGTGACTTATGGCTGTGTTCATTGTCTCTTGATGTGTGTCTGTTGGGTGATGGACTCTGCCTGTGCAGGAGAGGAATCATGCTGTGGACCTTTCTCCGTGTGTGCAACTATGTTGTCTTCTTGGTAAAATAATAATGGTGTTGGTGATGACGAGGGAAGCTTCCATCTCTTGACTGCTGTGATATCATGAGACGTATGTTCATCATCTCAATAGAACTTTACACCTGCTCTAGGAGGTGGTGGGAATGAAAAAAAAAAAAAGTGAGAAAAGTGTTAATAGCTCAGTTGTGTTCTGTCCTTAGGATTCTCCAGGCAAGAATATTGGAGTGGGTTGCCGTTCATTTCTCCAGGGGATCTGCCTGACCTAGGAATCAAACCCAAGTCTCCTGGATTGCCGGTGAATTCTTTACCACCACGACCCCCTTTTGTATAACAGGAAACGAAGCCCCAGAGAGGTCATACACCTAAAGTCACACAGTGCTGTTATGGTCACAACTGTGTGCATGCACACGTACTAATTTGCTTCAGTCGTGTCCAACCCATTGCCACCCTATGGACCACAGTCCGCCAGACTCCTCTGTCCATAGGATTCTCCAGGCAAGAATACTGGAGTGGGTTGCCATTTCTTCCTCCAGGGGATCTTCCTAGCCTAGGGATCAAACCCATGTCTCTTGTGTCTCCTGCATTGGCATGTGGGTTCTTTACCACGGGTGCCACCTGGGAAGCCCATGATCACTATTACTACATAACAAACCACTCTAAATGTGGTGTCTTAAAACAACAGTCATTCTATTATGTCCCCAGAATTCTGTGGGTCAGGAATTTGGGCTAATCTGTTGTACATGGCAACGCTGCGTCTCCCTTCTAAACTGGTGGGCAGGCTGATCTGGAGGGCTCCAGATGGTTTTGCTCACATGTTCTGTGTGTGGTGGGGCTGGTTCCCTGGGGACTGTAGAACTGTCCTCTCCAGCACGGTGGTCTCAGGGCACCCAGACTCCTGGGGGAGTAGGGTGGGGAGGGGCTAGCTTTCCCAAGTCAAGTGCCCCAGGAACCAGGTGGGAGACCTGGCTTGCTGACCTGCTCAGGGTCTCACATCACCATTGTGTGACTTCAGTCAAGTCACAGGCCGGCCCAGGTTGAAGGGGAGTGAAGTTCTACCTTTGGGTTCAGGAAAAGCCAGATCACACTGTGGAGAACAGATGGGATGGGAGACAGGGTTGGGGCCCCCTTTGAGAAGCGTGGTCTGCTGCAGGTGGCTGGCCGAGCCAAGAGCCGGCCAGAGTGCCTGACCTTGGAGGTGCTGCTCCGCCTTCTGTCTTCCTGACCACTCAGAGGAAGCAGAGGCCTCGCCCCAACACCCTTTCTCTGTTCAATACGAAAAGCATTCCATACTGTTGCCTAGAGTCTGTGACAATGCGAATGAACCTTGAGGTCATTATGCTAAGTGAAGTCATACCATACCATCTCACTTCAATGTGGAATCTAAAAACGCCAAGCTCAGAGAAACAGAGTCTAGAATGGTGGTTGCCGGAGCTGGGACTGGAGGAAATGGGGAGATGTTGGTCAAAAGGTCCAGGTATATTCCGATAAATTCTGGAGATCTAATATATAATCTATACATTATATAATATAATGTATAATCTTTCCAGGTGGCACTAGTGATAAAGAACCCACCTGCCAATACAGGAGACATAAGAGATGCAGGTTCGATCCCTGGGTCGGGAAGATCCCCTGGAGGAGGGTATGGCAACCCACTCGAGTATTCTTGCTGGAGAATCTGATGGGCAGAAAAGCCTGGTGGGATACAGTCCATAGGGTCGCAGAGAATCGAACAAGACTGAAGCGTTTAGCACATAGCACAGCACATTATCTATAGTGTAATGATTATAGTTAGTAATACTGTATTATACATTAGAAAGTTGCTGAGAAAGTAGATCTGAAATAGTTCTCACCACAAAAAAATGATAATAACTTGATGAGATGGAGATGCTAGCTAAGGCCATGGTGGTCATCATTTTATAACCTATAAGTGTATCAAAACTTAATCAGTGTTATATGTCAGTCATATCTCAATGTGTGTGTGAAAGTCACCCAGTTGTGCTTGAGTCTTTGTGACGCCATGCACTATACAGTTCATGGAATTCTCCAGGCCAGAATACTGGAGTGGGTAGCTTTTCCCTTCTCCAGGGATTCTTCCCAACCCAAGGATTGAAACCAGGTCTCCTGCATTGCAGGTAGATTCTTCACCAGCCAAGCCACAAGGGAAGCCCAATATCTCAATAAAGCTAGAGAAAATATGGAAAATAAGAGGTGAATAAAAGTTCTTTTTTTGGAGGTAGACTCAATACTCGCAGACCTGCTTCCCTCTGTGCATCAAGCTGAAGTTATTAATACAAATGGGGGTCAGGTCGGGATGCAGCCTGTCAGTCACTCCCCCCAGCCCTCTCCCACTGCAGGCAGGCTGTGCCCACATCTGGAATGGTGGCCTTAGGTGAAGCTGTGCTTTCTTTCTTGGCAGCCCCCTGTGGTGGTGGTGGTGGAAGGGATGGAAGCTGCCCGCCATTTCGTGCCAGTGAGCCAGGCTGGGTGAGCCATGTCCACGCGTTGTCCAGGGCAGCCCTTGCCATTGTCTGCATTCAACAGATGGGGAGCCAGAAGCCCAGGGAGAAGGGACATGCTGAGACTCGGGCTGTCTTCCAGTCTTGTTTTGAACGAGAGGTGGGCTAGCATCATCTTAAAATCATCCATGTGTGTCCCAGGCAGTGACCTTGCCCCTCCAGGCCCTTCTCCTCTGGGAGTGGGGAGAGGATATTGGGCCATATTAGAGGCTCCTCAGACCCCCAGCCTCAGAGTAAGTGTGTATGTGTATGTGTGTGTGTGTATTGGGGGGGCGTGGTCTCCCTTTCCTCTGAGCATCAACAAAATTGATGGAAAGAGTCTCTGCCCACCAGGGTCCAGGTCATAGGACCTTGGTGGGCACCTTGGTTTGGCCTTTGTCGATGGGCTCAGCCTCCCCTGTTGGACCCTGGCCAGCCAGAGACCCAGGAGCCAAGATTCACATCTCTAATTTAAACAGAAAAAAACTTTATTAAGATATAATTCACATACCATGCAATTCACTCATTTAAAGTATACAGCTCAATGAGTTTTTTGTATATTACCCAATTTTTTAAAAAATTGTGGTAAAATATACATAGAATAAAATTTGCCATTTTAAGGGTACAATCCAGTGGCACTAATTACACCCATAATATCATGCAACCATCACCAGTCTATCTGTCTCCAAAATGCTTTTGTTACTCAAACGGAAGCCCTGCCCCTTTAAACAGTGACCCCTCTCCCTCTGCCCTGGTAACCTCTAAGCTGTTCTCTGTCCATTAATTTGCCTCCTCTAGGATTCATATGGGCTTTCCAGGTGGCTCAGTTGTAAAGAATCCACCTGCCAATGCAGGAAACGTGGGTTCAGTCAATGACAACCCTCTCCAGTTTTCTTGCCTAGGAAATCCCATGGACAGAGGAGCCTGGTGGCCTACAGTTCATGGAGTTGCAAAGAGTTGGACCCAACTTAGTAACAAATCAGCAACAAGGATTCATGTAACACGGCAGTCATACACTGTCCTGTGTGTCTGGCTTGATCCACTGAGCAGAATGTCTTCTAGATTCATCCATGTTGTACAGTTGGGAAGAAGGGTAGATCTTTGAAAGCCTGAGGTTCGCTGGGGAGAAAACTCAATCACCAAAGTGGCTTGTTCTATGGGAGGGACCCTGCCTGTATCAACTGCAGGCCTGTCACACATAGCATGCCCCTGAGTGGACAGCTTCCCAAAGCCCTCCTCTACCCCAGCCAGGGGGCACAGGGTGGGCAGATCCACCATTCACCCCTGCCAACCCTGCATCAATGTTGTCCCCCCATCTCGCTGAGTTGTGAAGAGCCCTAGAGGTGGGGGTGGTTCTGTGCATTTTACAGCTGAGAAAACTGAGGATCCCTGTAGTTAAGACTCCCCTTGGCCAGGAGTACGCAGTACTGGGGTGCCCTGGGGCTGGTTCCTGTTGCCATGGGCACTTCCGATGACTTCTGACTCCATGCGTTCCCTTTGGGGGCCCCTCCCCGCATGCTTTGTCCCTGGAGTGTTTTTATCTGCTGAGCAATTGGGCACTGGGGGACTCAGGTCACCCTGGGATCAGCCTTTTCCTGCACCCACGGCCTGTGTGCAGTTGACCTGCCTTGGTCCCCCTCATACTTCTATAATTTCAGCTCTAAAAGGACTCTTGGGGGTCTCTTGAGGGGCGGACTGAGATAACACATTACATGCTCCTGATACGCAGAAAGGTCTCATCAGATATTCGTCTTTCTGCTGAGAGTGGAATCCCAGATGGAAGGAGCCACACCCAACCCATCCATGCTTATCTGCATCCTCAGAAAGGATCCCCCAGGGGACCTCCAAAGGCCTTGACTCTCAGCTCTGACCCACCATGATCCCAGTCCTGCCTTTTGACCAACTGAGGATGTCCTGTGGTGCAGCTGTCAGGAGCTGGAGCCAGGCATTGGGGGCAGCCCATAGAGGCAGTGAATGCAAAACTGCCAGGGTGGCAGCATGGCCAACTCAGCCCCAAGGTCTCCTGCAATCCCATGATGTTCTGAGAAAATCCTGATCTGTGCTGGCCCAGAGGGTGAATTGTATTTCAGGAGAGTGTTGGGCATCCGGCAGCTCGGGAAGGCACCAAGGACCCACATGACCTCGAGCTAAGGACTTGATTGATCACTTTGCTTCCAGGCAACTCCCCTGACCCAGGCTTGGGAGGGTTTGTTGGAGCTGGGAGCCCTGGTAGGTCAACTCTGTGAATCTCAGGCAAGCCTTGTTCTGGCCCCTCCCCTATAGTGACCCAGTTTTCCTTAGTCCAAACTGGGACGGTTGTCTGGCTACATGTTTATGTCCATATGGGAACAGGAGAGCTGGGCAGGTGAGAAATTGGGGCAGCGGCTGAGAAGTACGAGATTGGACCGGTATCCTGGTAAGGGGCTGTGTGGCATGGTGACAAGCGGCAATGCTGGGCCTGGAGACCACTGTGTGGCCTGAGCTCTGCTGGTGGCCAGCTCTGTGACCCTAGGGAAGATGCCTGGCCTCACTGGGCCTCGGTTTCCTCATTTGTGGGATGAAGACTCTGCCCTGAGGGCACACAGGCCAGTGTGTTCCCTGAAGAAGGGGCATGTGCCCAAGAAGGTGGCACGTGGGAATGAGGCCCACATGCTCGGGAGCAGTGTCCCCAGATGACCCAGGAAAATAATCCAGGAGACGTAGATGAGAGGAGGGCGAAATGGGTTGTGCCCCAGGAACTGGGAAGTGAGGAAAAGCCAGCTGCACCCTGAGGGTTAAACGCCCTGCTCACACATTGGGAACCCAGTCGGGGACGTGCGAGTCATTCTGCAGGGACAGGCGGCCCGTGGGCCAGCAGGAGGTGGCTGGGTCCATTTTTCTCGCTAAGAAAGGCACAAGGCACAACACAAGCAATGTTGGTCCCTCCTGTCTCCCATCCAGGCTTTTGGGGGCCCTTGCTCCCCAGCCCTCATTCTAGAGGAAGGGTCTTCCTGACCCTTTTTTCCTCTTCACTGGCCACTGCTGAGTGGTGGGGAGGGAAGTGTACTCTGATTTGTGGGTTTGTGACAAGTTGTGACATAAAGTGGGCTTCCCTTGTGGCTCAGCTGTTAAAGAATCCACCTGCATAAAGTCCAGGCCTGGGTTGGGATGGTGCTGCCTGCACCTGGTGCGGGCCGGTGGGGATTGGGGGACGTTTCTGGGAAAGCAAGTGGAGAGAGTGGGAGAGCGAGTCCCACTGGGGTTACCACGTGTACCCCATCCTCCCCTGGGCCCTTCTCTGGAGCTAGGATTCCCCTGAGCTTGACTTTAACATACCTGACTCTCTTCTCCCCTATGCATAGCATTCATATGTGCCCAGTCGCCTCTGCCTCTTTGCGACCCCATGGACTGTAGCCCACCAGGCTCCTCTGTCCATGGGAGTCTCCAGGCAAGAATACTGGAGTGGGTTGCCATTTCCGTCTCCAGGGGATCTTCCTGATTCAGGGATCTAACCCACATATCCTGCATCTCCTGCACTGCAGGCGGATTCTTTACCACTGAGTCACTGGGGAAGCCCCTTCTCCCATGTGGGGGGGTATCAGACTTGGACAGGAACAGTGGTGCCCATTTCACTGGGTCTCCAAAGCAATCCAACCCAGTCCGTCAGAGGACTGGGGCCGGAGTGGGCAGTGGATGATGAAGGGTACTTAGTACAGTCAGAGGGGCACAGCAGAGAGAGCCTCCTTTCTCCTCTGTATGCCTGGCCACCCCAAATCTGGCTGCACGGGACAGCTGGCACTATGGAGAGGTGGGCAAGATTTAATTATGCTTCGGCTTTGTAAACAGGCAGCTATAAAAACCTATCAGCAGTGGAGCACCTTTTCCATAAAACAGGCTCAGCTGGATTTATAACCCAAGGCTGCTTCTCCAGGGCTGTGCACAGGGAAGGAACAAAAGATGCCCCCCCACCCCACCCCCTAGCTGGCCTGCTGCCCCCCTCCCTGACCCTCCGCTCAGTGCTCAGAGATCACATACTGTCCATTGCAAAGAGCACAAGAAATCTAGGAAATGGAAGAGAAGGCATATTCACCATTAATGTTTTTTATGTTAAATTCTTCTCTATAAGAAGCTGGATTTAGTGGGAAAGCATTGGATGGTGAGGAGAGAATAAATCCAAAAACAGGTAAATTTAATCATGCTGAGAAGCCTAACCCTATAGGAAGAGAAAGAGGCTGACAGGTTTGAGAGAATTTTCTTTTTTTAATTTTTATTTTTACTTTATTTTACTTTACAATACTGTATTAGTTTGCCATACATTGACATGAATCCACCACGGGTGTACATGTGTTCCCAAATATGAACCCCCCTCCCACTTCCCTCCCCATAACATCTCTCTGGGTCATCCCCGTGCACCAGCCCCAAGCATCCTGTATCCTGCATCGGACATAGACTGGCGATTCATTTCTTACATGATAGTATACATGTTTCAATGCCATTCTCCAAAATCATCCCACCCTCTCCCTCTCCCTCAGAGTCCAAAAGTCCGTTCTATACATCTGTGTCTCTTTTGCTGTCTCGCATACAGGGTCGTCATTACCATCTTTCTAAATTCCGTATATATGTGTCAGTATACTGTATTGGTGTTTTTCTTTCTGGCTTACTTCACTCTGTATAATCGGCTCCAGTTTCATCCATCTCATTAGAACTGGTTCAAATGTATTATTTTTAATGGCTGAGTAATACTCCATTGTGTATATGTACCACAGCTTTCTTATCCATTCATCTGCTGATGGACATCTAGGTTGTTTCCATGTCCTGGCTATTATAAACAGTGCTGCGATGAACATTGGGGTACATGTGTCTCTTTCAATTCTGGTTTCCTCNCTTGATGCTGGGAGGGATTGAGGGCAGGAGGAGAAGGGGATGACAGAGGATGAGATGGCTGGATGGCATCACCGACTCGATGGACCTGAGTTTGAGTGAACTCCGGGAGTTGGTGATGGACAGGGAGGCCTGGCATGCTGCAGTTCATGGGGTCGCAGAGTCGGACACAACTGAGTGACTGAACTGAACTGAAAACAACTATACTTCAATTAAAAAATAAAAATAATATTAGTTTATAAGCTTAACCTGATTTAATATTTAATGGCAATACTTAATTAGTCCTGTCTAATTCTGTGTGACTCATAGACAGTAGCCTGACAGGTTCCTGTCTGTGGAATTCTCCCGGCAAGAGTGCTAGAGTGGCTAGCCATTTTCTTCTCCAGGGGATCTTCCCGACCTGGGGATTGAACCCATATCTCCTGCGTCTCCTGCATTGGCAGGTGGGTTCTTTACCACTAGTGCCACCCTTTACAAATTAATTACCTAAACAACTAAAATAAGCCAGTTAGCATAACTGCCCCAAACATGAGAAATGCAAACTTACTGGTTACTACGGTGACATGATGACTCAAATTACATTAGTGGTTGTGTAAATACTAGACACCTGGAGCCAAAATGGATATATATATATTTCATACTTACCTGAGCCAATTATATGATATCTATGAGTATATCTGGGCTTCCCAGGTGGCTCAGTGGTAAAGAGTCTGTCTACCAATGCAGGAGATGTGAAAGATGCTGGTTTGATCGCTGGATCAGGAAGATGCCTGGAGGAGAAAATGGCAACCCACTCCAGTATTCTGGCCAGGATAATCCTATGGGCAGAGGAGCCTGTGTGCTACTGTCCGTGGTTGCAGAGAGTTGACATGACTGAGCAACTGCACATGCCCGCATGAGTATATCTGGAACTCCATGGATATCATATCTTCAAAGAGTGATCTCGTTTAGTCTGTGACCCTTCATTTATGACTCTGAATGTGTTCAATAAAGAGTTACAGGTCTTGTGCCACAGGCTACTCCTGGCTAGTCAGGTAGCCTGTAATGAGCCAGTGTGAACCCACTGAATTAAGAGTATTTTTTAAAATNGTGTGGTGTTAGAAAGTGATCTAGTTTCATTCTTTTACAAGTGGTTGACCAGTTTTCTCAGCACCATTTGTTAAAGAAATTGTCTTTTCTCCATCGTATGTTCTTGCCTCCTTTGTCAAAGATAAGGTGTCCATATGTGTGTGGATTTATCTCTGGGCTTTCTATTTTGTTCCATTGATCTATATTTCTGTCTTTGTGCCAGTACCATACTGTCTTGATGACTGTGGCTTTGTAGTAGAGCCTGAAAAATTGAAAGCATTTCCCCTAAAGTCAGGAACAAGACAAGGGTGCCCACTTTCACCGTCGAGGTTTTTTGTATNATTCAACATAGTTCTGGAAGTTTTGGCCACAACAATCAGAGCAGAAAAAGAAATAAAAGGAATCCAAATTGGAAAACAAGAAGTAAAACTCTCACTGTTTGCAGATGACATGATCCTCTATATAGAAAACCCTAAACACTCCACCAGAAAATTACTAGAGCTAATCAATGAATATAGTAAAGTTGCAGGATATAAAATCAACACACAGAAATCCCTTGCATTCCTATACACTAATAATGAGAAAGTAGAAAAAGAAATTAAGGAAACAATTCTATTCACCATTGCAATGAAAAGAATAAAATACTTAGGAATATATCTTCCTAAAGAAACTAAAGACCTATATATAGAAAACTATAAAACACTGGTGAAAGAAATCAAAGAGGACANAAACTATAAAACACTGGTGAAAGAAATCAAAGAGGACACTAATAGATGGAGAAATATACCATGTTCATGGATTGGAAGAATCAATATAGTGACTATGAGTATACTACCCAAAGCAATCTACAAATTCAATGCAATCCCTATCAAGCTACCAGTGATATTTTTCACAGAACTAGAACAAATAATTTCAAGATTTGTATGGAAATACAAAAAACCTCGAATAGCCAAAGCAATCTTGAGAAAGAAGAATGGAACTGGAGGAATCAACTTGCCTGACTTCAGGCTCTACTACAAAGGTTTGAGAGAATTTATAGAAGATGTGCAGGAATCTTGGTGCATGGATTCACCCAGACAGCCAGCAGTTTACTGAGAACATACTGTGTATCGGGCATTTTGCCAGGAGTGGGGAATATGGCCGTGGACATGACTGATAAGGTTCATGCCCTGATAAGTCCCGAGAACAGACCAGATGAACAAGGGGACAGTGATGGGATGGTGGCAGGGAGGAGCCTAGAGGCTGGGGTGTCCCAAGTGGGGCTGGGGTGGTGGGAAGTCAGGGAAGGCTTCCTGGAAGAAGTGATTTCACTCAGCATGTATTTATCAGCACCTATTTTGCACCAGCATTGAGACTGGTGTTGAGGGTATGTGAGAGACAGGACTCTGAGAAAGTTCTAGGATCTAAGAGGGGAAGCAGGAGCAGGCTGAGAGAAGAGGGTTCCAGGGGTGAGTAAGGGTCAGTCAAATGAAGGGGAAGGCAGGAACAGGCCTGGGTCAAGATCCCTGGATGTAGAATTGTTACCTCTAATTGACAGAGAAGGAAATGGAGGCAGGGATGTCACAGCTCCTAAGTGAGTAGGCTGGGATTTGAACCCCAGAACTGCAGATGCCAAAATGCCCTCACTCAGGTCTGCACGAACCTCCTTATACCCGGGAACCGGTAGCATGTCCAGGATGGCACATGCGTTCATTGGCCAGCTCTGTCACCGCCTTCCGTCTTTGCTGGCTGGGCTGCTGAAGGGCAGGAGTCCCCTGAGCTGTACCACTGTGCAAATCATCTAGCGTTTCTTCCAGCCTTGGCGAGTGTTGAGAGTGCAGCTGACCCATTGCTCAATCTTTTTCTGACCCAGATGAAGAACTGGGTAGCCTTTCACCTATCCTTTGTTCAGGTTTAAAATGGGGGTGTCAACACAGGCAAGGGAAAGCCAGTGATTGTGGAGTAGGTGCTGGATACTGGCCAGTGCAACATACGTTGGAACATAGGAAAAAGCAAGAGAGTTCCAGAAAAACTTCTACTTCTGCTTTATTGACTGCACCAAAGCCTTTGACTGTGCAGATTACAACAAACTGTAGAAAATTCTTCAAGAGATGGGGATACCAGACCACCTTACCTGCCTCTTAAGAAATCTGTATGCAGGTCAGGAAGCAACAGTTAGAACCAGACATGGAACAACAGACTGGTTCCAAATTGGGAAAGGAGTACGTCAAGGCTATATATTGTCACCCTGCTTATTTAACTTACATGCAGAGTACATCATGCAGAATGCTGGGCTGGATAAACACAAGCTGGAATCAACATTGCCAGGAGAAATATCAATAACCTCAGATATGCAGATGACACCACCTTTATGGCAGAAAGTGAAGAGGAACTAAAGAGCCTCTTGATGAGGGTGAAAGAGGAGAGTGAAAAAGCTGGCTTAATACTCAACATTCAAAAAATGAAGATCATGGCATCTGGTCCCATCACTTCATGGCAAATAGATGGGGAAACAATGGAAACAGTGGCTGGCTTTATTTCCTTTGGCCCCAAAATCACTGCAGATGGTGACTGCAGCCAGGCAATTAGAAGACGCTTACTCCTTGGAAGAAAAGTTATGACCAACCTAGATAGCATATTCAAAAGCAGAGACATTACTTTGCCGACAAAGGTCCGTCTAGTCAAAGCTATGGTTTTTCCAGTGGTCATGTATGGATGTGAGAGTTGGACCATAAAGAGAGCTGAGTGTCAAAAAATTGATGCTTTTGAGCTGTGGTGTTGGAGAAGACTTTTGAGAGTCCCTTGGACTGCAAGGAGATCCAACCAGTCAATCCTAAAGGGAATCAGTCCTGAGTATTCATTGGAAGGACTGATGCTGAAGCTGAAGCTCCAATACTTTGGCCACCTGATGCAAAGAACTGACTCATTGGAAAAGACCCTGATTGAAGGCACGAGGAGAAGAGGACAACAGAGGATGAGATGGTTGGATGGCATCACTGACAATGGACATGAGTTTGAGCAAGCTCCGGCAGTTGGTGATGGACAGGGAAGTCTAGATTGCTGAAGTCCACGGGGTTGCAAAGAATCAGACATGACTGAGTGACTGAACCAGCAGAACCCTGATGCTTATCTCAACAGCCCTCTGCAGTTGGTGCTGGTACCACCCACCTCCATCCAGTAGATAACAGGCTCAGAGAGGTTAGGCTTCTTACCCAGGGTTGCACAGCCCAGTGGGTGGTGGAATCAGAATTCATCCTCACCTTTGCCTGACTCTAAAGCAAATGCCATTTCCACCACACCCTGCAACTTCCCAGAGCTCATTTTGCTCTACTCTGGGTCGCCCCTTCAGAGTCATCTAGGACAGGCAGTGTGATGAAAGAAAATTAGGAGGGAATCCCACGGAAACTCAGCTTGGAAGCTCCCCTGGCAGCCTCTGTGGGCAGATTGGGGTTGGCCTCTTTTCAGTCCTCACTGGCCCCAGGAGCCTCAGAGCCACATATTTCTCTGGAAATCACAGCTCACCAGCATTTGTCGTTGTTGGTCAGTCGTTTAGTCGTGTCCGACTCTTTGCGACCCGACCCCATGGGCTGCAGCATGCCAGGCTTCCCTGTCCTTCACCATTTCCCGGAGCTTGCTCAAACTCATATCCATTGAGTCAGTGATGCCATCCAACCATCTCATCCTCTGTCGTCTACTTCTCCTCCTGCCCTCAATCTTCCCCAGCATCAGGGTCTTTTCCAATGAGTCGCATCAGGCATCTGGTAAAAGGGGCTTCCCAGGTGGCACTAGTGGTAAAGAAAGTGAAAGTGAAAGTGAAAGTGAAAGTCGCTCAGTCATTTCCAACTCCTTGCGACCCCATGGACTGTATAGTCCATGGAATTCTCCAGGCCAGAATACTGGGAGTGGGCAACCCCACCTGCCAATACAGGAGACGTAAGAGACAGGGATTTGATCCCTGGGTCAGGAAGATCCCCTGGAGGAGGGCATGGCAACCCGCTCCAGTATTCTTGCCTGAAGAATCCCATGGACAGAGGAGCCTGGCAGGCTACAGTTTATGGGGTCGCAAAGAGATAGACATGACTGAAGCGACTTAGCACAGAAAGGGAAGAGATGACTCTGGCCTCTTCGACCAGAGCCTGTGGGGGACACCGTCCATTTCCAGAACTCTCAGGCAGGGGCTGGAGGGAGCCCATGAGTATTGCCTGGGTGACCTGGTATTCGGGACTTAAGATATTCACCTTCCTGTGGACTAGATTGCTCTCCTGCCTGTTCTGTGCATCTCACCCTGCCCTGCTGCTGCTGCTGCTAAGTCACTTCAGTCGTGTCCGACTCTGTGCGACCCCATAGACGGCAGCCCACCAGGCTCCCCCGTCCCTGGGATTCTCCAGGCAAGAACACTGGAGTGGGTTGCCATTTCCTTCTCTAATGCATGGAAGTGAAAGTGAAGTCGCTCAGTTGTGTCCGACCCTGCCGTGCACGGAGGGGTAAATGTCCTAACACTGGAGCCCCTCTCCACAGAGACTGGGTGGGACTGGCTGAAGGGCACGGGGCGTCAGAGGGTGGCAGTGGGGGGAGCTGCAGGGTCATGATGCCTCCTGTCTGTATGGCTCTATATTTTCATTTCTCTCAAATACTTATTTAGTGGAATTTCACTGGCCATTGCTTTTACAGTCATTAAAAAATCAAATTCATTTTTTTTATTAAAAAAAGGAGACAGTGGGACAAACGGAGAAAGTTGAATTAACATACATACACTTCTTTTGCTGTTAAGTTGCCAAGTCATGTCTGACTGTTTGCGACCCCATGGACTGCAGCATGCTAGGCCTCCCTGTCCCTCACCATCTCCAGAAGTTTGCCCAAGTTCATGTCCATATATATACTATCACATACAAAATAGATAACTGGTGAGAACTTGCTATATATTACAGGGAGCCCAATCTGGTGCTCTGTGATGACCTAGAGGTGTGGATGGGGGGAGGGAAGGGAGGCTCAAGATGGAGGGGATATATGCATAATTATGACTGATTCATATATTATGTGAATATTATATGTATGTTGTATGGCAGAAAGCAACACAGCATTGTAAAAAAATTTTTTAAAGAAAATCAAAGTCATGTATTCATAGGGCAACAACCATTTAGAGCAAGCAGCCCACTGGTGTGCCATGTAAATACAGTTCTTCCTGAATTGGCACATGGAGCTTGCCCCATTCTCTTTAACAGCTGCAGAGATTCCATTGTGGGAATGGAGCATAGTTGATTAAATAATCACCTATAGAGAGACTTTAGGCTGTGTCTCATTTGTTGGTTTTTGTTGTTGTTTTTTTCCCATTTCACTTCAGTTCAGTTAAGTTCAGTTGCTCAGTCGTGTCCAATTCTTTGTGACCCCATGGACTGTAGCATGCCAGGCCTCCCTGTCCATTGCCAACTCCCGGAGTTTACTCAAACTCATGTCCATTGAGTTGGTGCTGCCATCCAACCATCTCATCCTCTGTTGTCCCCTTCTCCTCCTGCCTTCAATCTTTCCCAGCATCAGGGTCTTTTCCAGTGAGTCAGTTCTTCGCATCAGGTGGCCAAAGGACTGGAGTTTCAGCTTCAGCATCAGCAAATTAACACCTATGCAGTATATCTGAGGGCTTCTTAAGTGGCTCTAGTGGTAAAGAACGTGTCTGCCAATGCAGGAGACATAAGAGACGTGGGTTCAATCCCTGGATCAGGACGACCCCCTTGAGGAGGGCATGGCAACCCACTCCAGTATTCTTGTGTGGAGAATCCCACGGACAGAGGAGCCTGGCGGGCTACAGTCCATAGGGTCACACAGAGTTAGACACGACTGAAGCAACTTAGTGCACATACACGTATACACGTGATATATCCAAGGATTAATTATCACAAGTGAGTACTGGAAGGTCAAAGGGTATGTGCATTTTTATTCTGATTGATGTAGCCAAGTTTAGCGGTGCCTATTTCTCTGCTCCTCACTGGCACAAAGCCTTTCTTTCTGCTGCAGTCTCAGGCCCTCCTCTGTGCCCCCGGTAGCCCATGTGGGAAGACACTAGTGGAACGTTTTGCCCTTGTCCCCCCACTCAGGTGCCCTTGGTCACGAGAGCTGGCCGGGGGTTCTGCAAGGACACCTCTTAGGGACGGAGGTTGGCTGGTTGGTCACGAAGGCTGAGTGTGGGGGGACCCATGGGGGCTGTCTGCTGAAAGGGTCATCGTTGAGGACGTTTTCCTGTCTGCCAAGATCAGCACTGCCCCCAGCCCATCCCAGGTTTACCCGGACCTTCATGCAGGTGCCTCTTTGGGGGAAAGCACAGCCGTTTGGGGTCACAGCCATTGCTTTGTGGTCCTTTGCTTGTCTGGGGCGAGGGGCCAGTCAGGCACCGATGAAGAAAGCTTGGAAGTGGCAGGTTCTCCAGGAGTTCTGCTCCAGGAGTAGATGGTTTGGAGAGGACTTGGCAACCAGGGCTCCAGCTTAGAGGGAGGAGTGGGCCCTGGGACCAGTGGGAGGAAAGGGCTCCCTCCCGAGACACAAGGAGACAGGGACATGGGGCAGCCAACTCTGAGGGCCTCACCCTGAGGGTCCACCAGGACTTGAGCCCGAGACTTTGGCTACAGCTTGGAGCTTGGTGGGCTGGGCCCCCTGGACCAACCCAGTGTGGCTGTTAAGAGTGCTGTCTGCAAGCCCAGCCAGGTGCTCTGTGACAACCTGGAGGGGTGGGATGAGGGTAGAGTGGAGGAGAGGCTCAAGAGGGAGGGGATATATCTATATATATAGATATTGATATAGATATATAGTTATGGCCAATTTGAGTTGTTGTAGGGCAGAAACCAGGAGAAGGCAATGGCACTCCACTCCAGTACTCTTGCCTGGAAAATCCCATGGATAGAGGAGCCTGGTAGGCTGTAGTCCATGGGGTCGCTAAGAGTTGGACACGACTGAGCGATGACTTCCCTTTCACTTTTCACTTTCATGCATTGGAGAAGGAAATGGCAACCCACTCCAGTGTTCTTGCCTGGAGAATCCCAGGGACGGGGGAGCCTGGTGGGCTTCTGTCTATGGGGTCGTACAGAGTCAGACACGACTGAAACAACTTAGCAGCAGCAGCAGCAGCAGGGCAGAAACCAACTCAACATTGTCAAGCAATTGCCCTCCATTTAAAAAATTAATTAGTTTTTTAAAAAAGGGGAGACGTGGGCCTGGTTCCTGGCCAGCCACCCCTTTCCATGTGACCTCTGGGCCTCAGTGTTCCCATCACCAAGGCAGGGGTAGCAGGCCTCACAGCAGAGGGTGACTGTGAGAACTACAAGGGAAACAGGAAGGGGCTTCCGAGGTGCTTGGAAGAAAGCTCCCAGGTAAGCATTTGCAGGAATGACGTCTTCAGAGAGACCAGGGAGCCGAGCGTGCTCTTCTCGTGTGACTGCGGGTGACCTGGCCACCGCATCCCAGGAGGACGAGCAGCGGGCCGGCCACTCTCCTGCCTCCAGGAGGGCTCAGTGGATATTTGCTGTGTGAACCAGAGAGCTTTTTCCATATTTTAGGATTATAAACACACACAGGCAGACACACACCGACTCCATGGTGGGGAGGCGGAACCAGTGACATCAGAGCTCTGGGGCATGTGGTGCTTTCTGTGTTCCTCCATTCTGACCCAAGACACTTGAAAAAAGGGGGCTTCAATTCACAGGCTTATTCCCATCCTGCTGCTGGGTTTGACCCCAGGCCGTGTCCCTGCAAACCTGGGCTTCCCCAGGGCCGAAAAGAGCCTCCTCAAAGGGAGACAGATGGCCGTTGTTTTAGATGCCCTTGCCAGGTTCCTTCTTGTCATTCAGTTGCCAAGGGAGTGGTCTTGTTGCCCCCGTAGATGCAGGAGTGAAGGCTAAGTCTGCCCTGAGGACCTGATCGTCTCCATTGCTGAGAGTGTGTGCGTGGTGCGGGGCTGGGCCCTGACATTTCCATGGCATCCTGGGTGCCTGCCTCCCTCCATTACATTTATCCTGAGCGCGTCCTCCGCAGAGAACAGCAGCCGTGATGGGGTTATTTCAAGGGGATTCCCATGGAAACGGAGAGTGGGAGGCTCCTCTGAGTGCTAATGTAGTGGGAGTTGCCTTGGTGGCATGTCCCCCCACTGGAGGGTGTGGAGGCCTCTACCAGGACCTTTTCTGCACCTCGTGGGTCTCAAGCTGGGGGTTTCCGGCTCCCCCCTCTCCTCTGCCACTGAGTGTAACCTATCCAGCACTGCCCACCCAGGCCCCCAAGACTCCTTCATGTGAGACCCTGGCTGGCTCCTGGGGACTTCAGGACTGCCCTCGCCTGCAGCTCCCTTTTCTCCAGCTGGTCTTGAGCTGCAGCCAGCAACCACCCAGTGTTCTCTTGGCAGGGCCTGTGTGCTTCAAATCCGTTAACCAGCCGTTGCCTGGAGAAGTCCATCCACTCCTTAGTTTTCTCCTGAAGCCCTCATGTATCCATCCACTCACTCCTTTATCCAGCAGATTTGTTTTGTCACCAGAGAATGCTTTGCTCAGTGAAGGAGTGCCAGTGTGGGCATGACCTATTTGAGCCTCACTTTTCTCATCTGATCAATGGGAACACAGGTGCCTGCCCTGCTTGCCTCATAGATGGTTGGTGAGGGGCAGTTGGAAGGTTGGCTATAAGTAGGGAATGCTGTAACGGGTGTCATCCCTATTTCCATGGCCATGGGGCTCATGCTGGACAAGCTCCTCGAGGCAGGTAGACCCCTGGGAACTGCCTCGGGGTCTCAGATACCTGCAGAAGAGCCCGCAGAATGGTGAGACTCACCACCTCTCACAAGTCCCTGAGTGGACACAGTGGGTATCAGGCTTCCTGCCTGTTGCTTGCATAGATTCTTACACTAGTCTTGTGAGATGGGGAATGTTAATTTCCATTTTACAGATGAGGAAACTGAGCTTCAGGGAGGCAGCGTGATCTTTGCTCACACCTGGGAAGAGGCAGAGCTGGGATGCAAGCCCAGGCCTGACTCCAACTCCAGTGCTCTTTGCAGGGTCCAGTTGCTTCCCAAAGGCCTGGTTGCCAGGCCTGTAGGGCAGATGGGTTAAGGCCACAGTGCAGGGAACATGGAACTTCCCAGGTGGTGCTAGTAGTAAAGAACTTGCCTGTCAACGCAGGAAACCTCGGAGATGTGGGTTCGATCCCTAGGTCGAGAAGATCCCCTGGAGGAGGGCATGGCAACCCCCTCCACCATTCTTGCCTGGACAGTCCCATGGACAGAGGAGTCTTGTGGGCTATAGTCCATAGGGTCGCAAAGAGTCGAACACGAATGAAGTGACTTAGCGTGCACACACGGGGCAGGAATATGAGTCTCAACATGTGCTTAGAAAGATCTCTTGTGCCATTTGGATTAGCGATGTTTAGAACTCTGTTTTCCTAAAACTTTACAATCCCCCACCCCCAGCCTATTTACGAAGCTCTGCTTTTGTGGGAGATGAGAGCAGTCGCTTCGCTTGTTCTTTGAATATCTGGTTAACAAGTGAACAGGCTGAACTTCCTCTGACAGTCTGTCCTTTCGAGAACTTAGTTAAATTCCCCTAAACTGGTTCCAGTCGGATTAATTAAGTGCACGGTTGCTGATGCAGACATGCACATGATCTGGGCATGTCCTGTCTAACCTGGGGAACAGACACAAGAATATTTCTGGAATATTCTTAGGTGTTGCAGAGAGATTACTAGGAGTCACCCTGAAAAGGCTTGGGGAGGGGTTTTTGATACTTCTGGGCAATGGATGTGAGGTTGCTGCCCAGAAATGACCCTTGCAGCCTACTTATGCACTTGGTGGATGTTTTCTGACCTATGTAGGACTGTTGTCTATGTCACAGTAGAAACTGCTGAGTGTAAAACCATCTTGTTGTTGCTCGGAAACATGGAAACGCTTTGTCTTTTTGCACTGTGATTCTCCTTTTATGTGCCAATTCCTTGTGCATGTGTGCATGCTCGGTCTCTGAGTCATGTCCGACTCTTTGTGACCCCAGAGTAGCCTGTCAAGCTCCTCTGTCCGTGGGATCTCCCAGGCAAGAATACTGGAGTGGGTTGCCATTGTCTTCTCCAGGGCATCTTCCCAGCCCAGGGATCAAACCCGCAACTCCTGCACTGGCAGGTGGGTTCTCTGCAGCTGAGCCACCAAAGAAGCCTGCAGCTTTATTGTTGCTGTTCAGTCTCTCAGTCGAGTTCCACTCTCTGCGACCCCATGGACTGCAGCATGCCAAGCTGCCCTGTCCTTCACTGTCTCCCGGAGTTTGCTCACATTCATCTCCATTGAGGTGGTAATGCTGTCTAAACCATCTCATCCTCTGCCGCCTCCTTCTCCTTTTGCCTTCAGTCTTTCCCAGCATTAGGGTGTTTTCCAATGAGTCAGCTCTCCGCATCAGGTGGCCAAAGTATTAGAGCTTCAGCTTCAGCTTCAGCCCTTCCAAGGGGTTGCAGCTTCCTTGTAGTCAAAGAAATTAGGCAACTGAGGCTCCACCCCTGTTAGTAGACTCTGAAGTGAAGAATCACTGTCTTTTCCAATCAGGTGTTTGGATCCCAAACTCCGTCATTGGCACAGGGCACAGGCAGTTGAAGTATGTGACCAGGAACAGTGGCTTGAGCTGCTGTTGGATTGGGCCAACTCAATACCAGCCTCTTCATGCTGCTGTCAAGCCTGCGTGGGCTGGGCTAGGCTGCCGGGTAGGATGCACCCAGGAGCCATCTGTTTCCAGCCCTTGGACCAGATGGTCTGCAAGGACTCCTGGGGAGGGGGGGTGGAGTAGGGAGGGAATGCATTTACTGAGCACCCAGCATCTTCCAAAGCCTCTTTATACTCCTCCAAGATGAGCATTGCCATGCTGTTAATACAGATCAGGAACATGAGGCCCAGAGTGGTTGAGTCACTGGTGAAGGTCACAGAGCTTGGAGGTGGCCAGGTGGGATATGAACTCAGGGCTTCCTGACCTTTTCGCTCATGTTCTTTCCACCTGGCTGCTAAGGCTTGCGATCACTGTTCCAGCTAAGTGCTGCGGCAGTGACTTGTGGGAAATATTCATAAGCAGGGATGACTCACACAGGAGTAAGGTGGCTCCTCTCAAGGTGCCTGGTGACCCCCAGGTCCCCAGGGTGCCCTGGGGTTTTTGCACGCCAGGGTAGACTGCTTCCTGCAGCAGTATTAGACAGCCAGAGGACAGGTTTGATCTGAAGGGCACCCCATGTATGCCACGGGACGTCTTTGCCTATCAAAACCTTTGTAATAAAATTAGTAGAAGATGGAGAAGCCAAACTCTTTTTGAGAGATGACATGGGTTTCCCAGGTGGCACTCGTGGTAAAGAACCCACCTGCCAACGCAGGAGACGTAAGAGATGCGGGTTCGATGCCTGGGTTGGGAAGATCCCCTGGAGGAGGGCATGGCAATCCACTCCAGTATTCTTGCCTGGAGAATCCCATGGACAGAGGAGCCTGGTGGGCTACGGTCCATGGGGTTGCAAAGAGTCGGACATGACTGAAGTGACTTAGCACATGGTTCTGTTAAGGCTGATCAGGCTGGAGTACAGGTTTAGACCTGGAGGCTGCCAGGTATGTACTGGGATCCTCATGAGAGCGGGGCTGAGGAAGAGAGAGGGAGGGCCCTCATCTCTCCTAGAAGTTTAAAAAGTTGGAGCCACTGTAGGGCTTTGTTTTCCAGGATCCCTGGGCCAGAGGGTGATGGTGGTGGGGAGAACAGGGCCTCCCACAATGTGTGGAGATGGTGGCTGATGGCCACCAAGCAGGGAGCACAGTGCAATTCAGGATGTAGCCTTTCAGGGCTCAGAAGACTCAAGGTCAAATCTTCAGTGTAGCTCTGGGCAAGTCATGCAAATTCTCTGAGCCTCCATCTCCTTGCTGGGTAGAAATAATACAGATGCCTCCCGTGGGTGAGTTCTGGGGACCCAGAACACATCACTGAAAGAGCCCTGGACCCAGCTGTGCAGCCAGCAGCTGCTCCGTGCCAGGACAGCAGTCAGAGCCTAGACACGGGTCAGACAGACTGCACGCAGTCGAGGCCCCCCCCTCTTGCAGCTGTGTGGCCTGGAGTGAGCCCTGAAGCTCTCTGTGCCTTCATTTCTTCATCTGTAAAATGGAGATACTAAAACTGTACCAGATTCTTGGGCAATGGAAGCTTAAAGGAGCTAATTCATACAAGATACTTAGTGAGTGCCTGGGACACGGCAGTGCTTAGTTTATCTGGGCGGCTCTGATCATTTTTGTTGTCCTTGCATCCTCTCCCTGGCCCATCGCGGTCATGCTGTTTGTGGTGCCCAGGGGGGCCTAATGCTGCCTGAATCAAATCAAACTGAATGGTCAGCAGAGCATGACGATCATGGATTGGGGGTCCCAGAGGCTGAAGCAGGTGGCCAAGGGCAGTTTTGGCTTCCTGGTGGGGGTCCCAGAGTGTCCAAGTGGGCTGGTCCTGAGCCTCAGTCACTGCCCACTTGCTCCCCTCCTTTCCTGGCAAGAGCAGGCAGGAGCTAACGCTTCCCCCTCCCACTGCCCCCCTCCCCAGGCAGGAGACTCTTCTGCAGTGTGAGAGTCAGAGGGGAGTGCAAGCCTTCTGCTGGGGGCAGGAGGGGGGCAGATGGCCAGGAGGGGCAGGCCAGGTGCTGGAAACCAGCAAGGGAGATGGCATGCTAGACAGTCTGGTGGTCTCCTTGCCCTGGGTCCACCCAAGCCGCTGGCAAGTTTCATCACTTGCCAAGATGCCACATGTCACAGTCTTCTGAGTCAAATCAGAATGTGACAGCCTGAGCTCAGCAGCTCGAGGAACAGAATGGATCTGGGAGGGAGGTGGTCATCTTGGCCAACTGGCTTCTCCCACCCACAGTCAAGGTTTGGCTTAGATGGACTGTGTGCTGGGTCTGACCAGGTGGTCAGGCGGCTTCTGCCATGGCCTGTGAGATGTGCAGAGTGAAAGCAGGGTGGAGTGGGAAGGAACCACGTTTGGCTGAGAGCTGTGAGCACCAGGCATTTATTTCTGGCAGTGCCTGGTGGCTCTGTGTTCCCAAGTTAAAGGTCCTGAGACTCAGGGGCGGGATCCTTGCACAGACACATGATGCCAGGAGGTGTCATGATCTCTTGTGGATGTGGGGGGTCCCATCCCCTCTCTTTTCACAACACCACCCTTTGTTACATGTCTTGTATACGTATCCAGTTCACCTCTGAGGTCCCTTTCCTCCTGTCTGGGATGGTAACGAGGGGAGCAGAGGCTCAGGCTGAGGCATGGAGATCTAGGCATGGGCGAGGGACAGGGACCCGGGGATGCTGAGTGGGTAACGCAGCTGCAGAGTGGAAGGTGATGCCAGGACCACGAGCTAGGAAGGTACACCTGGGAGGGCTCTCCAGCAGAAGGTCACAACCTTAACAAAGTCCAGGCAGTGAGAAAGAGTGTGTGCGGGGACTGAAGACCATTCAGTAAACAGGGCTATAAAGTGCAGGGTGGGAGTTGGGATGCAGGATGTGGAAACCTCGAGGGGCAGGCTGAGGAAACCATGGTCAACGCATCAGGTGGCCAAAGTATTGGAGTTTCAGCTTCGAACCTCTGACACCCATGCTGCAAATCCTTGACCCAGAGGACAGGATCTAACAGGACTCTGTGTTTCCCTGTTTCTGCTTTCCTGCTTTATAGGATTAGGATTCTGGCTTGACCTTGCCAGGACACAGGACTAATTGTTTAGGCATGAAGCTCTGAAGGTAGATACCCTTTTCTGAGATCTTCCCAGAAAATGAATCCATGGGGCATTTGCTCACCAGTTCATCTGTCCACCATCCAACTTATGTTGCTTTCCAGTTGTTCACTAACCCCCTGCTAGGCACTGGGGACTTACAGATGGCTAGGTCCCCATGGCCATGCCCTGGTGAAGTATCTGTGGAGGGAAGGACATTGGACAAAGAGACAACTACATTGTCATTTTGGAAATTTCTAGGAAAGAGGGGCCATTGGGCTCTGAGAACTCTGGATAGTGATGGAGGGATGGATAATGATGGGGCAGTGGTCTTTCAACTAGTCTCAAGATAATTTTCCAATCAGTGAATTGAAAATAGAGGGCAGACTGGATGGGGGTGTTGGCCACTAAAAAGTGTGAGATGGCACAGGAATGGGAGATAGCAAGGTGCGGTTTAGGCTCGGGTTAGAGGATGGGGCTGGAACTGTGGATATGGACAGTAAGGATTCTGAGACGTAAGCCTGGATGCCTGACCATGAAGGTATAGCCATCCTAAAGAGATATTGAAGCTGGAGTGTAAGAGTCAGATTTTCATTTTAGGCGTATCTCTCTGGACCTGGAGGGAAGAATGAACAAGATAGGGGAGCCTGGAGGCAAGGGGGCAGTGGGGAGACTTACAGATTTTCCAGGGGAAGGGAGTGGACCCAAGGACTAGTTGTGACCAGAAGTGCCCATCAGCCCAGATCATGTCTCCCTAATTTAAGCAAAAATAAGAGGAAAGATACTTTTCATCTCTGCTCTTCTGGGATGAAAATGAGCTATTTTGAACCATGCTAAAGTTAGATTTCTAATTTTCCTTTTAATCCATGTCTCATTTAGAGCATTAGAAACTAGAAAAGCAGCCCTGTATGAATGTAATGCTATAAATCAGTGCTCGTCACAAACTGCAGAATAAGTCAGTTCGACAAGAGTGAGCATCCTTGCATTTATAATAAATCTAATTCTCTATCTTTCTAAAGCCTTGGACTAGAGTAATTAGTCATTTCTGTTGATCCTGGCAAACCAACGCTTGTGCAGGGTTAATGGAAAGAAAATTTGTTTGAACTGCTTTTGCTGTCGCCATGAATGGCACCATGGGCTCTTCTGCCTGTTTCTAGAGAGAAAGCATCCTGTTTATTTCATTCTTGCTTTTCCTAGAAATTGGTTTGGTGATCATAGTAGCAAATACCATGTATCGCGTTCTTACCACATCTCTGGGACTGCTCAAGGATTCAGTGTGAATGCATCCCTTGTTCACGTGTGACCTGGCTTATGTGTTCTGAGGTCCTCTGACTGAGCTCATCACATACTACGTTTTCTCTGTGCCCACCACACTATGGCGGACTTCCACACCCTAAACAATAGTGAGTTAGGGACCACTGTATACCACTCACGTGTGCTTGTCACTCAGTCTTGTCCAACTCTTTGCAACCCTATGGACTATAGCCTGCCAGGTTGCTTTGGCCATGGACTTCTCCAGGCAAGAATACTGGAGTGGGTAGCCACTCCCTTCTCCAGGGGATCTTCCCAACCCAGGGATTGAACCCAGGTGTCTTGCATTACAGGCAGATTTTTCACCACCTGAGCGACAATGGAAGCCCACATACCACTCATATATTCACTTAATATTCTTCTTTAAAAACTGACCCTGTCTCATACATGGAAACCAGAAAATCAGGCCAAAAGCAAGAAGTAACTATGAAGATAAGTGTGGGTGTTCCTGCTCAAGAAGGATATATATACATCCCTGAGAATCCTTTTAATTTGCAAAATTGCATGCTTACCAACATCCAGGCTGATGGACAGAATAAGGCTGGGGCAGACCACTGGAAACTCATGTAGCTTCTAACCAGAACACGAACAAAATAGTAGCAGTCCTATAAACATCTGTGCGTGTGTGCATGCTAAGTAACCTCAGTTGGGTCCGACTCTTTGTGACCTTATGGACTGTAGCCCACTAGGCTCTTCCGTCCATGGGATTCTCCAGGCAAGAATACTGGAGTGGGTTGGCATGCCCTCCTTCAGGGGCTCTTCCAGACCCAGGGATCGAACCAGCATCTCTGATGTCTCCTGCATTGGCAGGCAGGTCCTTTACCACTAGCAACACCTGGGAATCCCATAAACATCCAGCACGGTTCTAAAAAATAAAAACACATTAAGTTCCTAATAAATAAATATTCTAGCAATTATACAAGTCTATCTTGGAGGAAAAAAAAAAAGGCAAAGGTCATTTGATGAAAAGGGAAGCTGAAGTATAGATGGAAACAAGCCCCAAGTTCACAATTGCCCACCAAACACTTTCAGACTGAACCATGAGAAAGAAGTACAGTAAAGGGCATGATTTCCTGTCCTGAGCTCCTCTGCAGCTGCTTGGCTCAGCCCTTGTGTATTTCATGTTCAGCTGCTTTACTGGCTGGCATAAAACGTTAACACACCAAGACAAATTGTGTTTGAACCAATCCGACTTTCACATTAAACCGACATCGTTCTCCTGCTTGCGAATTGTGTAAGACCTAATTTGCTTTGCAAAAGCAGTGATTGTAGCAGTACTGGCCGTACAACGGCAAGCAGCATGATTAAATGCAGGAGAGGTAGGGCTGTGACAGGGCTGTGACTCAGGACTGTTAATCCAGTTGCTGAGGATGAAAAAGGGTAGGAAAGAGGTTTTACGAGAATTCCAGCGCAGACTCAAGAAATGCAGTCTGTTTGCCTTTCAGAAAAACTAGTGAAACTGCAGCTAAGCCAATAGCAGATCTATTTGGTTCAGAAGTTTGAAAGATGAAAAATGAGCCAAAATATTTCTATCTCCTCCCTGCCACGGGTCCATGGTTCTGTTCTGATGGGAAATTTACTTGTAGAGTAGGAGACCCTGGTTCACTTACACAAAAGCAAAGGCAGTTTGTCTGCATGGGCTTGTGAGGATTCAGTGAACACGGTGTGAAGCAGCAGACAGTGGAGGTGGGGATGGCATTGAAGTGATAAAGGAGATGGTCTCAGATGACTTGGCTGACACCACCTGTCATTTCCATAGGAGTTGGGAAAAGGATGGCACACATCACTGGCCACCATGCCTTTCTCTGTGCGTTGAACTAACAGGGCTTCTTTATGAGTCTTTACAAGTACATTTCAGTAAACACAGAAGACAGATGGCAGGGACACAACTCCTTCTGCTTCTCCTCTTTGGTGCAGTTTTGAAAATAAGGAGCCCAGAGGATTTATAAATGACAAAAACCTTGTTGAGGAGGCATTTGATGAGAGCTCTGTTCCCAGCTTCCTCTGGCTCTGATCAAGCCCGAGTACTCCTCTCTGAGCCCCAGATATGCATCAGTAAAAGGAAGGGGTTGTGCCAGATGGGCACAAGAGGTTTCTTCAGGCCTTATGTCTCAGCTCTCCTGTTGCCAGCAGAATAGATGGATGGCTTAAGCTAGAGATGTAATTTATTTCTAAGCAATTCCAGTTGTATTTCTTGACAGCTAAGTCTAACACTTTACTGGCTTTTTTGAGGAAATGGGGCAAGGTGCTTGTCCTTCACCTTGGTGACTGTTAAACTGGGATACCCAAAGAAATCAGACAGGACGTGTCAATGAGTAAAGTACAAAATCTCTGTGGATGGTGACTGCAGCCATGAAATTAAAAGACACTTGCTCCTTGGAAGGAAAGCTATGACAAACCTAGACAGCATATTAAAAAGCAGAGATATCACTTGGCCAACAAAGTCTGTATAGTCAAAACTATGATTTTTCCACTAGTCCTGCTTGCCTGTGGGAGTTGGGCCATAAAGAAGGTTGAGCACCAAGGAATTGATGTTTTTTATTTGTGGTGCTGGAGAAAACTCTTAAGAGTCCCTTGGACAGCAAGGAGATCAAACCAGTCACTCTAAAGGAAATCAGTCCTAAACATTCATTGCAAGGATTGATGCTGAAGCTGAAGCTCTAGTACTTTGGACACTCAATGCAAAGAGCTGACTCATTGGTAAAGACCCTGATGCTGGGAATGGTTGAAGGCAAAAGGAGGAGCTGGCAGAGGATGAGATCGTTAGAAATAACATCATTGCCTCAATGGACATGACTTTGAGCAAACTCCAGGAGATAGTGGAGGACAAAAGAGCCTGGTATGCCACTGCTCATGGGGTTGCAAAGAGTCACATACAACTTAGGAACTGACTGTCAACAGAAAAATGTTTAAGGAAAACAGTGCAGTGTCATGCTAGGAGTAGCAAGAAGATATCCAGGCCCTAGGGAGTGATGGCAACCCACTCCAGTGTTCTTGCCTAGAGAATCCCAGGGACGGTGGAGCCTGGTGGGCTGACCTCTATGGGGTCGCACAGAGTCGGACACAACTGACACGACTTAGCAGCAGCAGCAGCAGCCCTCTGTCTCTGGCAACCACCAATATGTTCTCACGTCTGTTTTTTGTTTGTTTTTAGATCCCACATGTAAGTGAGATCATAAGGTATTTGTCTTTGTCTGATTTATTTCACTTAGCTTACAGTTCAGTTCAGTTGCTCAGTCATGTCCGACTCTTTGTGACCCCATGAATCACAGCACGCCAGGCCTCCCTGTCCATCACCATCTCCTGGAGTNCATGTAAGTGAGATCATAAGGTATTTGTCTTTGTCTGATTTATTTCACTTAGCTTACAGTTCAGTTCAGTTGCTCAGTCATGTCCGACTCTTTGCGACCCCATGAATCACAGCACGCCAGGCCTCCCTGTCCATCACCATCTCCTGGAGTTCACTAAGACTCACGTCCATTGAGTCCGTGATGCCATCCAGCCATCTCATCCTCTGTCGTCCCCTTTGCCTCCTGCCCCCAATCCCTCCCAGCATCAGAGTCTTTTCCAATGAGTCAGCTCTTCGCATGAGGTGGCCAAAGTACTGGAGCTTCAGCTTTAGCATCATTCCTTCCAAAGAAATCCCAGGGTTGATCTCCTTCAGAATGGACTGGTTGGATCTCCTTGCAGTCCAAGGGACTCTCAAGAGTCTTCTCCAACACCACAGTTCAAAAGCATCAAATTCTTCAGCGCTCAGCCTTCTTCACAGTCCAACTCTCACATCCATACATGACCACAGGAAAAACCATAGCCTTGACTAGACGGACCTTAGTCGGCAAAGTAATATCTCTGCTTTTGAATATACTATCTAGGTTACTCACAACTTTTCTTCCAAGGAATAAGCATCTTTTAATTTCATGGCTGCAGTCACCATCTGCAGTGATTTTGGAGCCCCAAAAAACAAAGTCTGACACTGTTTCTACTGTTTCCCCATCTATTTCCCATGAAGTGATGGGACCGGATGCCATGATCTTCATTTTCTGAATGTTAAGCTTTAAGCCAACTTTTTCGCTCTCCTCTTTCACTTTCATCAAGAGGCTTTTTAGCTCCTCTTCACTTTCTGCCATAAGGGTGGTGTCATCTGCATATCTGAGGTTATTGATATTTCTCCTGGCAATCTTGATTCCAGCTTGTGTTTCTTCCAGTCCAGCGTTTCTCATGATNTCTGCATATAAGTTAAATAAGCAGGGTGACAATATACAGCCTTGATGTACTCCTTTTCCTATTTGGAACCAGTCTGTTGTTCCATGTCCAGTGCAGCTTCCTGACCTGCATACAGATTTCTCAAGAGGCAGGTTAGGTGCTCTGGTATTCCCATCTCTCTCAGAATTTTCCACAGTTTATTGTGACGCACACAGTCAAAGGCTTTGGCATAGTCAATAAAGCAGAAAGAGATGTTTTTCTGGAACTCTCTTGCTTTTTCCATGATCCAGCAGATGTTGGCAATTTGATGTCTGGTTCCTCTGCCTTTTCTAAAACCAGCTTGAACATCAGGGAGTTCACGGTTCACGTATTGCTGAAGCCTGGCTTGGAGAATTTTGAGCATTACTTTACTAGCATGTGAGATGAGTGCAATTGTGCGGTAGTTTGAGCATTCTTTGGCATTGCCTTTCTTTGGAATTGGAATGAAAACTGACCTTTTCCAGTCCTGTGGCCACTGCTGAGTTTTCCAAATTTGCTGGCATATTGAGTGCAGCACTTTCACAACATCATCTTTC